>MU184501.1:144675-163186 GCA_016904865.1 Pissodes strobi
AACATATCCAAAAAGAAAAGTGCACCGAAAGACGATACTTTTTCAGAATCTTCTGACGAAGAAACCCTCTGTTTGGTATGTTTTGGTCCATATTCTAAGAGCACAGAAGACTGGTTGTAATGTCGAGAATGCAAAAAGTGGGCACATTTAAATTGTTCAAATAAAAGTCCATTTTATGTTTGCATAAATTGTAACTCTGACGACGACGACTGTTAATTATTAGAATTATCTAAGAAGATGTAATGAAAAAGTTCAGTTTCAATATGTTATGTTTCCTTTTGAATTGTTTGATGTTCTATTATTTTTTATATTAGATTTGGCCAAAGAAATAAATGTTTATTTTTATTATTTACATCTTCATTTGTCATGCTTTACCTTATTAAGTCACTGTACGGATCTGTTACAATTGACACTGACCCTGTTACTATTGACACCTTTTAGGTGACAATTGTAACACTTGTAATTGTTCCCTCAAAAGCATTACCATTTCATATTTGCGACACTTGTACCGTTTTAGAATTCAAAACAGTTTTCTCTGAATTGCTGCAGTTGTGATTAAGGTAAATTGAAAGTTTTAAAAAGTAACTAGAACTCAGAAAATAATAAAATATAAATTTTGTTACAATCGACACCGGTCTCCCCTACCGCACTTTGAGTGAGCAATCAAGAACACTATATTAGCATCTCGAGCATCATATAATTCTCGAGAGCCCAATTCTACTAACTAAGTAAATGCCTGGTACGTCGTTTGAAAAGATATAACAAATTCAACCCTTCTTACTGGAGGGTCTACCTGATCTACGACAGCAGAATTGTGCAAAATTTCATGATTACAGTTATAAAACGTTATCTGAGATACAACAAAAGGTAACAAATCGTTATTTTATTTGGCTCTAATTTGATTAGACGTATTTTGCCATTATGATCAGAAATTGTACCACCGTACTTTTGTAGCAATGAATATGCTTTATTTGAGACCATAGGTGAAATCGATGAACAAATCGTAAAAATACCTTCTGAATCCGGCCCAGATAATGACAGCAGTCAAGAAACATATTACTACTTGCCTTGGTTTGATGACTGATGACCCGAATCTGAATGCATTGTTTCTGCTTCGGATAATTCAGATTCTGAGTGGGATGCTCAAGAACTGTCTTTGGCTCAGAAAGCGGCAAAAATAAGGCTGAACCAGAGTTAGAAAATGACCAATATTGATGTATCTATTTCATTCACTGCAGATAGAGGAATAACACAAACTAACCCAGATGAAACTAAGGCGTTTTCATCATCAATAAATTATTAGTGTCTACTCCTCAATTATCAATGAAAGATTTTTGAACATAAATTAGGAAACATGCATGTTGAAACTAGTGTTAAAACACTCGGTATACTCATGTTATTTCGCTACCTATAGAATCACAGAAAATAAATAATAATTTAAAAATAGATATTAACATAAATACAATTTACACCACAAAATAAAATCATTCTTTCTTTAACGACATTCCAATTTTAAAAGGAATTTTATACGAAAATATTCCAAGCTGAACTACTCGAACTCTTGAATGAAGTGAATTATTTATGCCAAAGTTAAAGGCTAAGTTCCCATAAATTTGAAATGCCCAAAGGCTATTTTATAAGAGCAATTGATTTAGTGCTCACTGAAAAAGATATTATTACCAAAAGCTCGAGGACGTGTAAAATATAAAACAATTCGATTGCTTTGTATTTTTAGTATGCGTAACTTTATTATAGGATAACATGTGCAAAATTATTGGGTTTTGTTATTTTCAGCGGGGTTTTCAAAATATTAAAATATATCGAGTCCAGTTTTATTCAAAATTATTAATATATAGTATGTATACATGTAGATATTGTCCCAAATTCTCTAATGGGTGTTGCACCGAATTTATGTTAATCTTACAAATTTTTTCTTTTTCTTCAGTGGTTATATACATTTAAGATATGTGTCATTTCTAAAATTGAGGTCTAGGAATATCTTCTGATATATTCCTAAAACACTTGGTTATATTATCACGCAGTGTTTCGTAAAGCTGCGCCTTGGTGGGCGTGCAGGTTATATAGCTCAGATTATGATCGATCTACCTCAAAAGAGAAGTGATAATGAAGAAGACACTGCAATTGCAATGACTATTGGTCAAAGCTTTAATAAAATTACACTATACCCGATTACTAGAGTACGCTTGTCTTTCCGGTTGAGGTATATTTTCAATGGTATAGGAGTCTTGGTCGCTGTTTTATAATAAAGTTTTTAAGAGTTGTGTCGGGTTTTACTCACGATTAGGTTTGGCTTAATTCAAGTAAGTGTTTGCGCGTCTTATTGGCTCAGTTGTTTGGTTTGCTATCTCTCACAGTTTACACCACACTTAAATATCCTCTTCAGACCCCAGTCAGACTAGCAATAGATATCAAAAACGGGTTCGGAAGTATGGAAAATACATATTTACGTTTTTTAACATTTTTTTTTCTCTTGGTTAAAGAGAAAACATGAAGAATACTCTGAGAAAAAACATTGTTAGGGAATTTTTCTTATTGAAATAAAGTATGTTCTAAACCTTTTCTAAAGGAATTGGTAAGCGATATAAACCTTAAATACTAAAAAAATCTGAGATATTCTTACTAGTATCACCCAACTTCTTTCTATCCTGTCAGTATGGTATTACACACATAGAAAAGAGTTCTCAAACTGAGGGAATTGACGTTATTCCAAGAGCATATTGACTTTTATATGTGGCAAAAGAATATTACTTTGTGTGGAGAGAAGAATTTCATCACCTCAGAAAAGAGTTCTCAAACTGAGGGAATTGACGTTATTCCAAGAGCATATTGACTTTCATATGTGGCAAGAGAATATTATTTTGTGTGTAGCATTAGCTAATGATAAATCCAAAAAGTGTAAAATTGTTCATACAGCCTGCTTTCTATTTTCGCTGTTGATTCTGTGATAACTAACATTTCATTCAATAAGATCTATCCCACCATTAGTCATTGTAATGGAATTGACCAAATCTTTTTTTGTCCTTTCAGTATTCATGTTTAGTTTTAATTTGTAAGTACTTTTCACTGTTAAAGTTTATATCGATCGTTTTTTTTTTTGATTCATTAAACATTTTGACTGCATCCGTATCATTGAATCTTTCGTTTCATCTACAAAATGAATGAATGAATGAAGGATTGATCTATGGTGGTGTTAATATGCTGCGACCTATACAGACCTATTGTGTGGTGCTTTCGTTGGTGTGATTCTCAATCAGAGTACCTTATCCAGCTTCAGTGTTCTAATAAAAGCAAGTAGTCTTGAGGGTTCTATGGATGGAAGTGCCTCCTGTTCGACGATGCAGCACCGGAAACAGGCCATTCGTCTGTTCGCAACCGCCTAGTACTACCTCAGAAGGCGTTTCCTACTTTTCCTGATAGAATCTGCAACTGTCCTCGTTTTCATTTGTTGCTTTCTCAACCGGCAGAGACCCGTAAGAAATCTGGTGAGGATGTGAAGATTGTTTTTACTCAGTGATATAAAGTGTCTTGATCTTCCTTGGTGGGGGGGCCCTAGAAACATCTTTGACTGCCCTAACCCTGGAAGGCGTTCCCATAGACATATCCGTTTGGTTCGCTCTTCTTTTTTGAATTCTTCTTTGTAAGTGTGCGTCCCTATGTCACATTAAGTTTTCGGACTTAAAAGCGGAGTTTGTGCTCTTACTTTTGCCAGTTGATCTGATTTTTCGTTGCCTTCTATCCCAGCGTGTCCTGGAATCCATTGAAGGGATAAATTATTCTTGCCTAGGTCGTTTAGCTTATCTAGGCATTCTCATACCTTTCTGGATCTGATTGTTGTTTAGCTCAGCGCTTTGATGGCTGCCTGAGTCTGAGAAGATGACAGTCACTTTTTTCTATAGTTTCTGTCTAGGTTAAACTGCGCACATCTCCCTGTGGCGTTAATTTCCGCCTGCAATATGGCCGGGTGTTATTCCATTGCTTCGGAGAATTTGGCTCCTTGCCCATAAACTCCTGTTCCGGTCCCCTGTTCAGTTCTTGCTCGGTCTATATACCATTTTATGGCACTTTGCTGCGATGTGAGAATGCAAGTGGTGTTCTTTTTCCATTCTTTTCTACTTCTTATCGCGACCGTGAAGCATTTTTCAACATTGTACCTTTTGACTATATCGTCCCTGGGGACCCCAAGAAGTGGTATATGCTTTGTCAGGGATCACTCTTTCTAAGCCATCATCCTTCGCCCGCTTGCTCTCTTGTGATTCTAGACATTGCTTGTCTAGCTGTTCCGTCTACAACAATGTGTAGAGGTGCGAGACCCACAACTGCCTCGATGTCTGCTGTTGGACAAGTTTTCGTTGCACCTGTTAGGTTTATTTACATTAGGCGTTGTACTTTGTTGAGAGCTGATTTTTTGCCTTGCTTTTCCGTTTCCTTGAACCAGACGATCGACCCGTAAAGTAGGGTGGGTACATCCATCGCAGTATTGCTGGTTTACATCCCCAGGTTTTTCCTGTAAGGCTTGGGCACACCATGAGGGCCCTCGTAGTCTTAGTTACAACTATTTCAATATATTTATTCCATTTGAGTTTGCAGTCCAGCGTTATGTCTAGATATCTGATTTCCGATGTCGGTGTAATGTTGGTCCCGTGTAATCGGATAAGTTTGTTCTAGAGAGTTCTCTCTTCCTAGAGAAGTATACAATGGCTGTTTTCGATAAGTTTATTTCCAACTCCACTATTTGGCACCATGCTTCCGTTTCCTTGAGTTCAGCTTGAATGATTTCACATAGTGTACCCTCAAACTTTCCTCTCTTAATGTGATGACAATATCGTCGGCATAACACTATATAGGCCGGGATCTGTCAATGTTTCCAGTATTTCATCCACCACTAGACTCCACATTAGTGGTGAGCATACTCCATCCTGTGGCGTACCTCGAGTGGTGCTCACTTTATTAGTCTGATTGCCCACTGACGTTTTTGCTGTCCTCGTGGCAAGCATCTCAAACATTCATTGATATATTGTGTCGTTCACTCCCCTTCTCGCTAGTGCCCTCTTCACAGCCACGTGGGATGTATTATCGAAGGCTCCCGTCATGTCCAGGAAGGCGCAGAGCGCGATTTATTTCTCATTTAGAATTTCTTGTATCATGATGGTCAGGGGACAGTACGGTCCCTGTGGACCTGCTAGTTTTGTATGCATGCTAGCTTGCATTCAATGGCCGCGTTTCTAAGGTAGTGAATATTAGTGGATCTGATATAATTATCTACAAAATTCAAGCTTAGCCTTGTTTCAAATGAGAACAAAGTGATTTAAACCTTTTTTTGACTGTGAACATGTCATTATATTTTGAAAAAATTGAATAATTGCCATTGAAACAAAAATAAAAAAGAATAGTTTGTGTATACGTAACACTATCCTAACACACTATTGAATGTTCTCAATAACCGCTCGCTTTCTCTGTACCACGCCTTAAAAAAACGATTTTAAATATGAACTCTTATTTTACTCTATATAATTGATATAAGGAGGTCTACAAGACGCGTTGTAGAACTAGGAAGTTAAGCAATGAATATAAAAACAAAATATCTAAAAATGCCTGCCAGTTAAAAGTTACATGCCTGAAGTTCACCTTTAATATAATCTAGCAACTACAAGTGTCCCCGAGTGTATTTACTCAGTTTAAAAGGTCAAAAATATAGGAAAAATAAATGAAAGTTCTTAAACTAATTGCTGCAACATTGAGGGCTGATATATCCATTTCTTGGTAACTTTACCAATAATATAAATATCATGAAATTCATAGTTGGAACTATGACATTTATTTTAAAGTTAAAGTTACATTAAACTTACAATCATTATATAATTAGAAATGAACAAACAAACGTATTAATCTGATAAACCACGCCAAATCAAGACAAAAATATTTCACGTATATAAATTGTAATAAGTTTAAAGTTTGAAATTCGGACATTTTTCACAATATAAAAATTTAGATATATGAGATAAGTAAAATATTATAACGTCGCAATTTTATGGTCCACAGAAAAGTTGTAAAAAGATCTTTGCTGACAACGCGAGAAAGACGATTTCAATGCACTTTCCTCCTAACAGGAAATGATATTCGGAGGTCGCAAATTTTATCAAAAATCGTAACGTTTCCTCGAAATTGGATGAAAATTGTTTTCCGAACAAATTTGAGAGGTCAACTATTGTGTGGCGATCTGTTATAGCATATAAAATCAAGTTTCGATGTGATCGATTCTGCTGTCATAAGAACTGCATATATGACAGCTTTTTTGTGATTGCATGTCTAAGGTTTTAATTTTAATATAAAATTAACCATATATAATGTTCAAAGTCGGTTGTAGCTCTTGTTAACATTTTATATAAAAAAAGTTATTGTTTTATGCTATAAGCGCAATTCTTACATACTTAATGAGTTCAAGATAATGTCTCTGGGGTTTTATTTAAGAATAAAGTTAACTGAAAGATTTTTCACTTTTGTCTATAATTTCTTAACTGATTAACTCTGGTAGAGAAGATTGCTATTTCTAATCTAACTAGTCTACATTTCAGGGTTGACTCTATTCATTGGGAGATTATTTGCAATCTGTTATAGTTTCTATTAAAAAATCTGAATAAGGGGCTGCTTCATTTTAAAAAGGATAACTGCTGGCTTTAACTCATTTTTTTTTGTTTTAGTTTACTCTTTGATTTTTATTTTAACATGTTAGAAGAAATATGTGGAGAAACACTACTCCCATCTCTCAAAAAAATTTAAAGATAATAGCAGCTGGATAAGTTTCATGTCAGAATGTTTCATAGAAGTTAAAATCAGTAATACTTTGCCAGAACAGAGAATCAAATAATATAGATATTTTATGAAATAATCGTATTGAAGGAGAAAGTTCGAAAAATGGTTCAAACAGACACAGTCGAAAAATTAACTGAAGATATAGTGCGATATAAAGAGCCAATTTATTGGATTAACTTGAAGATTTTTCATCTGTATAATTCCAATTTCACCGATTGTGGGAAATTATGTATTTTGTTGCTCTTTAAAGCATGTGAAATTTTTATTCGCATAAAAATCCTTAAAATGTACCCTACTTTGATTATCTGATATAGAACCAGCGTTAAATTATTAGATAACAATTTTAAAACACATTATTTATTTTTGCATTTAAAAACTTTTGCTTGAATGTTAGGGTCTTATCAAGTTTTCTTTAAAGAGATTAGAAAACATATTGAGTTTTGATTCAAATGCTTTTTATTTCAGTCAACATAATTGTTGCTCGAAAATTAATATAAAATTTACAACAGAAAAATTTTAAAGTATTCCAAAAATTTTTATAAATTCTGCCCAGAGGTTCCATGGCGATTTCCATCTTCGAAGCTTTCAAATATGTTTTTGTACCATATTAAATAAGGATCTGAATACGAATCATGCCTAAATTCTGCTTTTTTAATAAGGATTCTATGTTCTCAAAATTTGTAGGGTGTACTGGACAAACAATTTTTAATTCCGGGTTAGATACATTCGTCTCTTCCTTGAATAAATTCTGATTCTCCTCCAAGTCAAGATCTACTCTATAATTCTAACGTCCTCGTACCAGCATTTTCATTTTTGCGTTTACACTATTACTTTATTATAAGTCATTCCGTGTCACTTATTCCTACCAATTTTTCTGGATTGTTAACATCCATAAGTTTCCAATCTTCCCCCAGAAGATAGACTTTTCCCACATCGTTGTAAATTGTATGGAATTGTTCTTTTTCTTGATAAATGATTCTTTTCTCAATAATTTCTCCATCCTTTCAAATGAGCTGTCGGCTGGAAGGATGCTATGCCTTCTAATCGAAAATACTCTCTTGACCAAGTTAATAGATGTGGCAATCAATATTAGCTAACCAATACATTGGCATATGAACAACGAGGCTGCTCTCATTTTATCCATCACATTCGTGAAAAAAATAAAATGTTTCTGGTGATATTTCCGGAGAGTTCAGAAAATGCAAAAGTGCAGATGATACTTCTACGCAGCACTTTCTTGTCTCCACGAAAAAAAATTTAGAACATCTGGACCTACTGGAGCAATTCCAAAGTTATAATAGCCAATTTGCTTTGGATACGAAGCATCCGATAACAGTTGTTTTGGAAAGGGGTTGTACTTGCTGTAGATCAAAGCTATATGCTACACAGTTTTCAGGTATTTCCTTCATTACTTCATAAGATTTGCTAGCTTATATTTTATGATTTTTTCTTTGCACAGTTTTTGGCAAGTGGTCGGTATAAACAATTAATTCTCAAATCATGTATCACCATAAAGGCGGGGGTAGCAATTAACTTTATAATTATCAACCACTTGAATTAGTGGACTGTATTAAAATAAGGTGTGAATTGAAACATGCATTTTAGATATTACGCACTTTAATAATGCAGGATTTCATTTGCCTAAAATATGATTAATATATACGATGATTTCTAACTACTTTCAAGCATTCATTCTTTCATACATAAAACTAAATACTGTGCATGAGGTTAACTATTGCTAAATGTCCAACAAAACTTCTTGATATTTGAATCTGCCATGAACTTCTCTCTTTACTGAAATAAATCAAACTTTCTTTATTTCAAAATTTCAACTGTGCTTTTCCGTTCACACTAAATACCTTGTTACTTTTCTTGTGAAATTCTCTCAACTTTACTTCACCAGAGATGTCAACCGGGGCTATTATGTTGCAGTTTGGAAAAGGTAGTTTGGCAATAATTGCTTCGGTATCGATTAGACATATGTCTTTTTCGTTCTTTTTAAAAGTCTTCTTGTCACTACCGCCCACATCTTATTTTTTTGGGGATGAATATTGTGGTAGGTACTTGTATCATAATAGCCCCACCACACGTATCACATTAGCCCCAATTTGTGTATCATAATAGCTCCTTAACTTACATAGCTAATAAAGTTATCTCAGCTAATGGTTAAGCTTACTAATATTAAGGTAAAACAAAGCTCAAAACATATATTTTCAGGTTCTGTAATAAAACTGATTTAATATAGCTGTATAAATCAGTGCCAAGAAAAGTTTACACAAATCGCAGAAAACAATTTTTTTTGCGAAATTTGTTCATCTTTTATCAAAAATAAATATGAGGCGATTGTTGTAATGCTTCTTGTAATATACTGCATTTTTTTCATGCAATACATTTTACACTAAACATCTGATTGGCTGGTGTATGACAATAGCCCCATATACTTAAGTGTATCGACCCTAAGACTTCGAATATTTGATTCTAATCTCGAGTACAGGAACATATTTGTCTAACTACAATTCCTCAACCGCCAGTTTACCTTATTCTATCTTCAACAGGAGAGACGCTACGAGTTGTATTGTCTCGATAAAATGCGTTAAAACGCCCAGAAAGTCCTTAATTTATTGTCAAAAAAGTAAACACAGAGTACAGCAGATATTTTCTAAATATCTGTGCAAACAAAGAAGAAAACTACTAAATATCTTATGTCAAACGGAGCTACGACTGAGTAGATGTTCTTGGCGCCAAATTCAAGCAGGGCAGGGACAAAGACTGTTGCGTTAGTTGTGAGTGTTTGTAAGGCACTAAAATATAATTTTTCCTACCGTCGTGGAAAGGGAGAACAGAGCGGGAAATTGCGCGAACGCAGATGTATTTGAGAGGGTAGAAACGCGTTCTTTCTTTATTTGATATATTACTCTTTACACAACATTGACAGAGACCAAGATATATATATATATTAAGAACGATTAATAACGATTTTCTTGATTAAGTGACAACTTGCTTTCTAGCGATTCTTTCATATAATGAAATCTACCGACAGTCCAGGTTCGTACTAAGGAGTAACTGCAATACAATGTTTCAAATGCACAAACTTGCTGTTTATCTGGGGTGAAATAAATTTATTCGGAGTGTAATTATGGCTCGTTCATACTACAGACATACAGGGTGTTATCATCAAACTACACGGTGAAAACGATAAGTTAATACACGTGTTGGGGTGTTCCCCAACGGCAAGATTTGTTTTTCTTTTGAGTGATTCTTAAGTCTTCGCATAAGCCGGAGATGCGAGCTTTTGAAGACTTAAACCCAATGTTGAATTGAGAGAATTCTTTGAAATGTCGAAAATGAAGCAATTTTGTTTATGGCAGATGAGCAATATAGAAAAAATAATTTTTTGAATCTTAGGTTATAGTTAAGGTAAATATGTTTGGATTTCGTCCTACCGTAATTACTTTTGGAAACTTTCAAATCCGGGAATTCTTTTTTTCTACTTTGGGGCATGGAACCTTCGGCAAAATGTACAACGAGCGTTTCGCTAACCATGTTAGCATGATGAGGAGATGATTAATCATCTCAGATGATAGATATGAAAGAAGGAACACCCGGTTAATGCAGGGACGGATCGATCAACTAAAGGAGAATATTGACACATTAACTCAATATATAGCCGGCACAAATACAATAAGCTAGAAAAACCAATATTGGATCAATACCAATCTCACGCTAGGTACTGTGATGCTAACACCACTCCCCAAGATCTTTTTATGCACTCTGAACGGAAGAAAGCAAGATATCGTGCATTTAAATAGAATGGAAGAAGACTTTTATAGAGGGCTTAACTCTGCCCCGAAGAATACCAGCCACAATACCCAATCTTGGATTGATGTGGATCACTTCTGAAAAAATCAACTGAAAGCACTCGTTAATGTAATTTTGTGTAATCCATCACAATACCTCATTATCGGAGGATTTAACTTACTTACGGCTTAAAGACCCTAATAAAAGGATGAAGCATCCAAGTACTGGGCAATAATATGATTGCCCACTCTGTATAAGATTTTACCTTCCTACATTGCACATCCAATTTATAAACACTTTATACGGACTGGAAACCTAACGGAGCCACAGAAGGGATGCACGGTGCATTTAGTGGGCTGCGGGAAACAATTAATCATTTATGCCGTTATATGCAACCAAGCGTATGAACAGAAATTAATTTGTGACATATATCGACCACAAAAAGTCCTTCGACTTAGTGTCATACTACTGTCTCCTGGAAATCCTGAACATATATAAAATAAGCGCAACAATAATTGGTTCTCTATGGCACGCCATGGAAACCAGACATAAGAAATTTCACATTCACGCTAAAGACCGACATTATCATCATCAACAGAGAAATATTGCAAGACGATTTCGCTGTGGTTTTGTCTTGCTCTGGGCCCATGTTGAACTCCACCAAATATGGATTAAATATCAAAGGAAATGGCAAGACGCCAATTAAATTGAATCACACTCTTTATATATGGATGATCTGAAGTTAATTGAAGACATAAAGTAACAGCTGTATCAAATCTTACAGATTATTGAAGGTTTCCCAATAGGAATCCAGATACAGTTTGGAAAAGTCAATTGTCGAGCAGATGGATCATCAGATCACTAAATTGCGAAATTATTTTTTAACAAAGTCTGAATTCTATGGAATTATATGTGCCCCTGATAAGCCTGCATCTACTGGTGCGAATGTTCCAAGCCTCAGCCCTCGACGACGAAAGAAAAATGGCAGAGATGGCAAGAAAACCAGCTTCATAGGTGGCATCCAAATGAGGCTATGTTGACACATATCGGCAGACAGAAAGATTGATTCCACAAACGGAAGGCTCCCAAATAGAAAGCTATAAGTGCAAATATGGATCCAAAACAGCGAAATCCATAAAACACACTACTGCAAGATGTCAGCTTATCTCTACAATGGAATATAGGGATAAAATTATAATGTTGCCAAGACTAATCATCAAGATCTATCCAGCAGTCTGGAACTTCTTACCTAGGGCCAGCTTCCTTATTAAAGAATATGAACCTCAAATAGTTCTCGAAAACTGTGACTACTGCCTCTACTGGGGCAGTACAATCTTAATTGAGCAGACAATGACGCATTAGAGTAGGTATCATCCTCGTAAACAAATTCTCCATGGTTGCAACCTTTGTGGAAGTATCAGTACTCAATACCCAAAGTTTATTTCAGAAAAAAACTGAGATTTCCAAATACCGAGAGTTGAAAATAAAAATGAAGAACCAGTGGCAGTTGAATCGCGCAGAAACAGCGCCAGTTATCATTTCATCAACTAGAATTGAGTCCAAAAACTTGCAAAGAAATATCGAGGTGACTATAAACCCTTAGAAGTGAAAATTGTTCGGAAGATTCCGGAAACCTCCTAGACGGGAAACATTAGAACTATCATCTCATTAACCATACGGAAAGAGTTCCAACAGAGCTTAATCTTTCTAATTCTTTGCATTTGGGAATAAGTGAGTTTTCCCTTTTAGACGGAGTGCAAATGCTGAAAGGCACATTGATGATCATGATAATATCAATTGTATTAACAAAAAATTTTATTATTTTGCTTATTGTACAAAAGTGGTATTACCCAATAAATTTTCTCTACGGGCTAACTTCAAAACTCTCATTCGCTATAATAAATTACTTCGTCACCCTAATTTTCTGTAAATAATTCCTTGGGGCTCTAATTTTAAAGGACATTAAAAAGCCTGGGGACAATGCTTGAAAATTCTAATTGAAGACATTACAAAGCCAGGAAACTATCCCTAACTGCATTACGTCGATTTATATCCAAGAGAGGCAATGTAGAAGCTAAACTGCAAAAGTAACCCTGTTTTACGGATACTTTTTCTTTTTTAAAATAGTTCCTATTTTCAGGTCTGGCGAACGAAAAAGTTGGCTGTAGGCAATATATTCCTTAAGTTTGTCTCAATGTCCTCTTACTTTTTTTGCAGATAAATCTAGAATTAAAACCCCTGAAAAGATGTATGGGGCATGGATCGAACGAAGATTTTCAAAGTTTCGCTATATTAATTTCCTTGAAGTTGCACGAGACTAGGTTTATCATTCGTCTCTTTATTACCCACTATGTAAATTGTAATGGCTTCTATGATAGGATTTAATAGAGTTCGAATTTAAAAGTTATATATGCTGCTCAAGAAAATGATTTAAACTGATTCTTAATTTACGTATTTTTGAAGAGAGGATTTTTTTTTGAGCATTCAGTAATTTTTTTCCTGGATAGTGAATAAGACTGAGCTGTATACGCAAAACATTAAACGTTCAACGCTGTCTACGCACGTAATGCGCAAAGTTGTTTACGTTCGGCTATTTAACCTTCATTTGGGTAAAGCCAGAGTGAACGGCAGCCAAACGAGATTGGTTGGTGATCTACTAAAAAATAAGGACATTGATTGAAATTGGGCATTTGCCAGCACGCCCCTCTGCCGGTGCTTAGTTAGAGGCAGGGCAACCCTGCTGCATAATTTACACGTTGTTCCAGTGTGATGGACCTCCAGTAAGACGAACCTGTGCCCCTGGAAATTCCCGACTTTTGCACAAATATAAACTAATGACTTGCACGGCTGCAAGGGGGTTTCACATACTGTAGATATAACCACTCTGTTAGAGACTCCAAATTCCCACAAGATATACCCCAGACCGCCCTCAGGCCATGCTACTGCGTACGGAAATAAAACCTGGAGTCCTAGTAGGAGCCACTCTCCACTACGCAACCCACCACTTACTCTTTCCACTTACACCTTCCATCGTCCACACGACCTTCCAGACGTCCACCGAAGGATTAGAACACGTCTTCTAAGCAAAAAGCTTACAATACCAGTGCCGAATTCTGTAATCCAACGTGTTCCTCCTACGACGGCAGGACCGGAAGTAACTCGCCTAACTTTCTCTGACAAGAGTCGATCTTGGCACGAGCCGGGTTTTAATGTATAGGATGTACTACCAGTTGGGTCAGTGAATTTACATAAAATAGAAATGTATATACACTGTGCAGATCTGTAGGATATTCTGCATCTCTATTTTGTGTAGATGAAGTTTGATTTCTGGTATGTGGTCCACAGGCACACTCATTTATACTTAAATATTAGCAAAAGTTATTTTGCTTATTTTAAAACCTATTTCCCGTGTGAGAAATTCTGCAGAAGTATTAATGTGTCCCTTTTTGATAGTTATATTTTCATATTGTCAATGCACAAGAGCCTCCTTTATTTTTGGCTGCTTTCTAAGTCATTCAAGGCAAGGGTAGAAGGCAGAATGGGTATCGTTTGCATGGATGACAATTCTTTGCAATCCATGCGAATACCCAGATATTATAACACTATTAGGGCTTTTCACGTAGGATCTTTTTATAATTAAATTAAAAATATAAATTAAGATTAAATTTATGTTAAAAATATATAATAAATTATTACGAACATAAATATATTTCAGTTTTAATATTCATGCATATGACAAATAAATTGGTTAACCATTCTTTCAAATGTATAGATTGAATCCAAACATCAACCGTAATCAATGTCAATATCCGTATTTTTATTCAATGGTTTGTACATACATATTATTTGAAAACAAAGATACCAATACCGAAATGAGTCGCCATACAAATGCGTCGGTATGCTGAATACTGAACTTGATATTGTAATTGTGATATTTATTTTATGTTTCTCAAAATAAGTGATTCTGTCTAATACTAAGGTGTCATCAACCATCTGAAACTATAATGCTTTAAAAATATCTCTTTCATTGTATACCGGCTGGGAAAACACCCCAACATGTGTATTAACTTATCGTATAGTTTGGTGATAACACCATGTATGTCCGTTGTATCAAATCCAACTAGATTTATTTCACCTCAAGTAAACAGCAATTTGTGCATTTAAAGCATTGTATTTGAGTTACTCCTTAGTCCGAACCTGGATTGTCGGTAAAATAGATTCCCTTGTAAGCAACAATCCCTGGAAAGTAAGTAGTCACTCCATCAAGGAAATCGTTATTGATCGTGCTCATTATAATATATCTTTGTCTCCGCCAATGTTGTCTAAAGAACATTATGTCAAATAAAGAAATAACATATTTCTACCCTCTCAAACTCATCAGCCTCCGCGCAAATTCCCACTCCGTTCTCGCTTTTTTATCCACTTCTAGAGAAATTAAAATTTAGTGCCAAACACTCACCCTTAGAGCAACGGTCCAGTCATCGCTCTGCTTGAGTTTGGCACCAAGAACATCTACCCAGTCGTAGCCCTATTTGAAGCCAAGATATTTAGTAGTTTTCTCCTTTATTTGCACAGATATTTAGAAAAATATCTGCTGTACTCTGTGTTCCCTTTTTCAACACTAAATTAAGGACTCTTTGGGCGTTTTAACGCATTTTCTCAAGACATTATAACTCTGTTAAAGATAGAAGATAAAATGGCGGTTGGAAATTTGTAGTAGACAATTCTATTCCTGTCCTCGAGATTCCAATCAACTATTCGAAGTCTTATCTGTATCCCTGATGAAGTTAATTGAGATAATTGCAGAAAACGAAAAGTAAAGTATTTTTAGTGTGAACGAAAAAGCAGTTGAAATATATGTATGTATGTATAACGATTAATTAAATTAAGTAAAGTAAGGAGTTAATTTTAGATTAAATATTCAACAAGTTTTGTTAGACATTTAATAATAGTTAACTGTATGTACAGTACCTATTTAGTTTTATGCGTGAAAGGATGAATGTTTGAAAGTAGTTAGGAATCATTGTATATATATTAATCATATTTAATGCAAATTAAATCTTGCATTATTAAAGTAAGTGATACGTAAAATACATGTTTCAATTCACAACCTATAAATAAAACCCCCACCGCCCTATTTTGATACAATCCACTAATTAAAGTGGTGAATTATAAAGTTAATTACCCCCACCTTTGTGGTCATAAATGATTTAAGAAATAATTGTTTATACCTATATATACTAAAGAAAACATTTAAAAACCAACTATACTTTCATATAAATAAATTTATGGATACAAATATTAGCAAATATGTTAACATCGATAGTATTAATACATATTATCCAACATCTCTATATTATTTTCGTCATGTAGCATTTGTTCGTATTGTTTAGAAAATCAGTGAGCTTAATGCCTCATAAAATATATTTGTCGAGTGGGTCTGAAAGGGTAACGAGAATTTAGAATTCTTAGATTTAATTGGAAAAATATTAAAACAACATATATTTTAGCATGTATTCCATTAATTCCCAGTTGCCTACACAAGAAACTGCATTTTTTAGTGACAAGCAAACGTAGACGCGCCGCGCCATTCGCCACCAGTCAATTTATTGAGTGAAGGTTTTATGGGTTAATAGTGTCAAGTCTCACTTGGGATCCGTAAAAACGATCTGCTCTTCAATCCAAAGTATTCCTGACAACAAGACAAAAAATTAACAGCAACGGCATAATTTGTATTAACGTTTAACTAAATAACCTATTCATCATTGTCATACAAGAATCTCTTTCAAAGTACAAGGCAAATGCTTTTTGCCCCCTTGTAAAAGCAATACCAACCCTGTTGGAACATTAAATGTTAAATTATCCAAGTAAATTAGAATTTCTTAACATGTATTCGGCATAAATCAGTGCTTTATGGCCCCTGACTTTATCAGTATTTTTGTAAAACTAGGCCCTCGACTTCCCGCTTGAGCTTTTATGTTTATATTGTACCATGTTCTACATATTAATATATTTCAATGCAATATGTCGTTCTGGTTTTGAAGAAACCCCTATCTAGGAGGTTTTTAATACACAAAAGAAACGATACAATTTTCTTTCTATATGGGACGCTCGTATTATATAACGCATATTTTGAGGTGTTTTTCCTCAGTCACGTAACATATATAAGTTTTTTATTTTATTTACTTTTGTCTGGGATTTAGATTGATATATTCGCTCTTTACCTGATACGCCCGCATGTAAATATCCTTCAAATTTGCACAGGAAGATGGAAGCGGGCGGTACTATTACCAATAAGGCCATACATTTTATCGATGACAGTTATTATACGTAATATTTCTTTATGATAAAGAGATTACAAAAAAATTCCGGTGACACAAATGCCTTAAGTTCCATGTTTGGGTTAGGTATTTTAAATTCTTTTGACACTATTTTCTATATCGCTTTATTTTAACCATTTCTTAAGATTTCCACAATTGTTGCTAATCTTAACTGCGTGACCTGATTTAAGACACCAGTCATTTTGAACTTGGAGATGCGAATCATATCGGTGTCTAAATCGGACTGGTGGTATTTGTTTTACAGCACTTTTTGTATCTCTCTCTTCATAGTTTCTTTTCCACAATTATGTGATAATGCATCATGCATCTTGACCTCTTGCATACTAATGTTTTTCCTATTCAGTTGTAACGAGCCAGATTTTGTTCATTCATCGAAATGTCAAGAATTCATTTGAATTTGCTTCCGCCACAATGTGCACAAGTCTCATTAATGTCGATCCAAGTGAAAGTATGTCTATTTTTGGTAGCACCTGCGGCAATGCTCTCTAAAATGCAAGATCGATAAAGGCTCGGATTTTTTTTCACGTAGATTTCGTTTTGGTTCGAATTGCTGATTCCTGAGTAACACGTCCTAATTTATGGAACGTCGCGTCACCATTCCATGATAGGGTGGGAATTGAGATTTATTCTGACACGTTTCTCCTAATAAATGTCGTATCGAATAAGTATTTTCTTTCGGCTCGTGTAAATAATTAGAATGGGCCTTGATACATCAAAATTCTCAGCTTTTATTTTCAAAATAGGTTAGAAAATTGTTGGCTGTTACATGAGACACGCGAGTCGTCCTTTGATTAATCAGTAAAAATCCTTAAAGTGGAAATTTCTGAGTAAGTTCGTTTGCCTTCTAGGTTGGTTCTCTATTTTTCACCAACGTCGCTGTACGTTAATTTTCCTTACAGAGGCTTTTCTCGTCTAGCTTTTGAGGCAGCCTCGCGATTTCGGCGTTGAGCAGATAACAGCCCCTTCACAGGTAAAAATTAATTTTATTTTTTTTTGTGATTTTTCCCAAGCATATTATTTTAACGGATCTAATTTTAAGTGCTCTTTGGTTGTGACTTATATGTAGAACCTTGAATATATTGATGTTTCAGCGACGGGATTCCCGTTTCTTGGCCTTGAGGGGTCTGCTGGTCTTTTGACTGCACCATCTCCGAATACTCGTAGAGTTCTTTCTCAAACAAGGAAGTCCCTGGTTCCTGCATGCGGTTCCCCGTGTTCGGTGAATGTGAACGATTTTTTCTGGAAGCTGCCCGAGGAGCTGTGCGAGTTTTGTTTCTTTATATACTTGTTTACGTTACCTGCTGACTTGCGGATACGGGACTAGTTAGCCTTTGAACCCTTAGTTTTTTTCCCTCTCTTTTTCACAAATATTTTTTTTTACTTTCGCCTAAGTGAGGAGGCCAAACCGTCTGTTGCCTTGTTGGGTCCTTAAAATCTGGTCAGCTTTGTTTAGCCGAATTTTAGACTGAATCTTTAAAATCTGGCTAATTTCGTTTAACCTACAACAAGTTCGATTTTAGATCGAACCGTTACACCTGGCC
>MU184502.1:0-86471 GCA_016904865.1 Pissodes strobi
TGATGATGCTAACATGGTTAGCGAAACGCGCGTCGAGTGCAAAAATTATGTTTCGGTATTGTGGATAAAACTCTGTTTTAGTGCATGTTGCCGAAGGTTCCAAACCCCAACGTAGTTCCAAAGGATAGGCATAAAGAATGATTCTGTGACTTGTTTACACTTCAATGCAATAATTGATTCCTGGTATTTTGTATTTAAAAATAATCTGCATATTAGATACAGGGGAAAAGTTAAAAAAACATAATTTATAGGAAGTTAGATCATAATGTTGTAACTTTAGAACATCAAAACTATAGTCGCGTATATAAAACTGTAAATGACAGGGACCAGGATGAAAATTTTGGTAAAAATGATTTTTTAGGACTAATGTAATTATTTTAATTAATGCCCAAAGTCTTGTCTCCAAATTTGAAGAAATATATCATTTTGTGTTAAAAACGAATCCACTTATTGTATGCTTGACAGAAACAAGACTGACAGTACAAATTAAGGATTTTCAGATTGATATTTTGGGTTATAACATTGGTTGATAGTGAAAATCGAAGAAAATATAACTATCTTGGAAACAAAAAAAGTATCAGTTTCAAAAAAAAATTACTGGCTTTTGGTAGTGAAAATTACATTTGGCAAAAAGATTTATTTTTTAGGAAATCTGTTTCATTCCGTGCCAATGACACGGATTTTCTTAATAAATTTTTTTGAGCAATGGTGTGAAGGGTTAATAGACACGAACTATACTATAATAATAATGGGTAATGGGGGACTTTAATATTAACTGGTTGACATGTTCCACATATTCAAATAAGCTTTAAAAATTCGTAAGCAACGCAGGATTATATCAGGTAGTGGGGACCGTAACGCAACTTAATGACAATGGAGGAAGCATAATCGATTTGGTTTTAACAAACGGAAGTAATATGTTACAGTGTAGGGTTATTGAAACTCCCCGAATAAGTAATCATTTTATTGTAAGTAGAAACATAAAACAATCAACTGGCTCTGATGGGGAAAGTTTAACTACTCAAACCCGCGGGGATAGATTATAAGGTGATAAAAATAATAAATTATCTAATATTATCTGGGATTATCGATGTAACGAGATTGATATTAAATATTGTGTGTTTTGCAATCATATGAAGGGAATTCTAGAAGGAGTTGCCCCACGAGTTGAAAAAATAATTTAAGAAATGGTATAATAATAGACAATTGAGAACTGCGATAATAGTTACAAAAAGTTAAAAGCAAATATGAATCAGGATAATAGGCTTGATTATAAAAAAAAAATAGAAATACAGTAGTAACAGTCATTAGGGCAGAAAGGAAAAAGTATTATCAAAATAAAATCGATCTATCGAAAAATAATCCAAAACAAATGTGGCATACACAAGCCAATTAATTTTCAGGAAAAAGAAAAATAATATCAGTAAACTTAAAATTAATGAGAATGTTTTATTAAATACAAAAGAAATCGCAGATAATCTGAATTCGTATTTTGTGAAAAGTATTAACGATATAAAAAAGAAAGTTGATAAACATAACTTAGTAGTTATGTGGAACAAGAATGAAACTGACCCTACAGAACAAAATTATAGGATACATTTGGTCTAATTGGCTATAATGACCTAAGAAAAACGATATTTTCATTACCAAACAAAGGGAGCCCCGATGATATAACATCAGAATTTCTAAAGAATACTGACCTAAATATTGAAAAGCCACTTTTAAACCTAATAAATACGTCACTGGAACTTGGACAGGTACCTTCTTTATTAAAAATATCTACAGTAATATCGATTCAAAGTAAAAGGTACAATTAGTGTCGAGGAGTTTAGACCTATTAATATGCTAACAGCCATTGAAAATATATTACAAAAAATTGTAAATCAATCAGGTTTTAGAAAAAATCACTGTTGCGAATCCGCCATTCAAAATATACTCTATGAGTGGAAAGAACTTTTAGATGAAAATTATGTAATAGGAGCAGTGTTTTTGGATTTGCAGAGGGCGTTCGAAACAACAGATAGAGAGATACTGATAAAGAAATTAAAACAAATTGGAATAATTAATAGCGCACTAGTCTGGTTTATTGATTATTTAAATAATAAACAACAGGTAACAAAAATTAATAACCATATATCTTCAGAGCTATCAGATACCAGTGGCGTACCACAAGGGAGTACATTGGGCCCTTTGTTATTCTTGACTTATGTTAATGATGTAGTTAAAGAAATTAGTAATTGTTCAATACATATGTTCGCAGATGACCCATTATTATATTTAGATTCTTAACGAAATCTATTAATTTGAAACTTGCACAACTACACAAGTGGTTTTAATAAAATGTCACTGAAATTAAACATTCAAAAAACAAAATTTATGCTTATAGGGAACAACATTTCAAAAGCAATTTAAATTGTAAAAGAGGGAAATGCTACTTTAGAAGTAGTAGACAAACCTAAATATCTGGGTTTTATCGTGGATAATCATCTAACTTTTAAGGACCATGCATTGTATATAATCGACAAAATTACTAAAAACGATAATTTTTTATCGCCAGTGTCACCATTCTTGTGACGATGGTCAAGGGTTGCTGTCTTCAATACATTGATTCTACCACATCTTGTTTTAAGTGTATGTATACTTTATCTTCCCAATAAGAATGAATTGAATAGGTTGCAAAAACTTCAAAATAGGTTTATGAAAATAATATTGGCTTCAAAAATGGATACACCCATAAAAAATATGCAAAGGGAACTAAACTGGCTATCGATTGAAGGGTTTTTACAATATCAGATATTAATACCTGTCTATAAAATAAAGAATGGTTTAACACCCAACTACTTGACAGAAAAACTTGTTACAAATGAAACTACACATACATACCTAACAAGAAATAAACACAATTTTTTTTATAACAACAAAGAATAGAGCAAGTACTGATAAAACAGTATTCCACAAAGGATTGATTGTGTTTAATTCTTTACCTGATCATATCAAGAATATTGCCAAATAGAATTAATTCAAAACAAAATTGAAAAAACACCCAATAGGGGAATGATACCATAAAAAATGTCTGTAGCAGAAATATATTGGAATCAAGGTTAGATTTTTATTGAATTTGGTTAAATAGGTGTAAGCATATTATGGAGCAAGATTAACTTAAACATTTTTTGTTCGTATTTTGAAGAAATTGAAAAATGTATATTAGCCAAGTGCTAAATAAAGAATTATTATTATTATTAGTATTATTATTATTATGATTATTATTATTACTATTATTAACTAATGACCACGAATGAGGTGTAATTCGCGTGGAATTAACTGTTCAAGGATCTTAGGCCTAGTTCTCTTTTCAGAGCTTCGACTGTTGCCTGCTATGTGATAAGTGACGTCAGAACACCTAACCCCTTCACAGTGTCCCCAGTTCGCTCTTGGTGTAGTTGGTTTGAATCAAACTCACTTCATTTTCTTTGTGGATATTGTGTTGACATCATCGTGACGTGATGAAAGAACTCGCAAGCGACAGTCGCAGCTCTGAGAACTAGGCTTTTCAATGTGAAAGTCAAGTTCAAAATATGTCGGAGCCTTCAGATCACCACATAAACAATGATTTAATCACGACTAACTTTAGAGCGATAAGAAACGTCTTCGTCGGCTGATTTATTATTTAAAATTAAGGTTAGTTTTTCTTTACTGTTTTATTATTCAGAATATATCAATATGTTGTGAGAATGGGCATAAAGAAGAAATTCTTTGCAATATTCTAAGACTTAAAAATTATTTTACACTTGTTATTGAGGTTAGGTACAACGACCTGAAGTTAGTTCCATAAAGCAACATAACTTATGCAAATTCAGAAAGTTAGATTCAAAGAGGATTGGATGTGATATATAAGCCAGTATCACAATATATGAAATAAAACATTCTGGACTGATTCAATTTGATATTTATCAAACTTAGGTGAATTGGCAAGTTCTCTATTTTATTGCAATTAAAAAAGCTTTGGCACCAAAATAAGAGTTTAGAGAACATTTTCTCTTTCAAATCAGATAAGAATAAACATACTAGTAATTAATTAAAAGATATTTTAAAGTTTATATAATGGCAAAATAAGTCAATCATTTATCACCTGGGGGTAAGTGTGAAGAAAACCCATGTCCAGGTAAATCAATACACAGCAAAGAATGTCCCTTTTCCTTTAAAAGGGGGGCCAAATTATCAAAAGTTCCGCAGTTATCTTGCCACCCATGCATGGCAATAATTGGCTGAACGTCTTGAGAACCCCACCATTTTCCTAAAATAGAAGAAAAAATATTTTAATTTTAACATCCCAAATTTTTCACTTCAACATCCCAAATTTTTCACTTCAACGGGAAATTGATACAATGTAAACAAACACCTAAAAATAATAAAAATATTTTTACAGATAATTTTATAGAGCAATATCTCAAACTCAAACTCAAACTCAAAATGCTTTTATTCGTCCAAAGATCGTACAATCTTGCTGACAAAGCAGGGAAAATAACAATTTTAAAAATAATATACATACATATACACTTAGTCTACCAGTCAAAGAGTAAAATACAATAAAATGAATAAACAAAACAAAGATACATATGCGTCAATAAAATGAAAATTACACAACAAAAATCTAAGTAAATATCCATACATATCACAGTCAATGTAAGTAAAATTTAAAAATTTTAGGCACCCAAGTATCAAAAATTATCCTCAAAATATTCTTGGATATCATAATAAGCTCTCGCAACAAGCAACCTTTTAACTTCCCTCTTAAATATCTTGCCATCATAAATCTCTCTTACCCGAGCAGGCAAATGATTGAACAGCAGACGCCCACCAAAAACGACCGAGCTATGAAACTGGGAAGACCTGGGAATGGGCAATGAAATTTGAAATGATCTTCTTGTATTGTGGTTAGTTGCATTTTTGCCTAAGGTGTTTCGATATTTTTTGTGTACCAGTGATACTGTTTCCAGGATGAATAACGAAGGTAATGTCAAAATGCTGTCTGCAATAAAAAGAGGTTTACATGAATCTCTTGATTTGGATTTATTCATATACCTTAGTGCTCTTTTTTGCAGGATAAATACTGTATGCATTAGCTGTTTAGCACAAGAACCCCAAAAACAAATGCCATATCGTAAATGGGATTCTATTAATGCAAAATATGCTTGCTTGGCAATAGTTTTTCCTAAGTTAATGGAAATTGTCTTTAAAGCGAAACAATTCGAAGACAACCTTTGGTTAAGGTGCCTTACATGCTTTTCAAACTTAAGTTTATTGTCAATATACAATCCTAAAAATTTGTTAAGAGTTGAATTGTTTAATAAATTATTGTCTAAATACACTGGACCTACACTTCGTTTAAAAGACATAATATTTGTTTTGGTAATATTAAAACATAATTTGTTTGCATCACACCACATTTTTACCAAAGACAAATCATAATTAATAACATCTGTCAAGTCTTCCCCGCTTGCACCACTCCACAGAATAGTAGCGTCGTCCGCAAACAAAGTAAATTTTCCCGAAATAGGCAGGTTTACAATATCGTTAATATACAGCAAAAATAGAACAGGCCCCAAGACTGAACCTTGGGGAACCCCACACCTTAACGTTTGTTGGTCAGACACTAACTTGTTGTAAGAAACTGATTGTGTTCTATTATTCAGGTACGATTCAAACCAGCCAAGACTGGAACCCCTGAAACCGTAGGCATTTAGCTTGTGCAACAGTATTCTATGATTTACGCAATCAAATGCTTTCGTCAGGTCACAAAACACTGCTGCTGAAGCCTCTCGATCATTCATCACCAGATAAAGTCTTTCAAGAAAATTAAAAATAGCATCATTTGTCGAACTATTCTCCAAAAACCCAAATTGCACTGAACTAAGTATACTATTTCGCTTTGCAAAACTAATAATTCGAATTTTAACGAGCTTCTCTATGATTTTAGATAAAGTTGGTAACAGTGCAACTGGTCTATAATTGGAAGGGCAATCCTCATCCCCGCCCTTATACAGAGGAATAATATTTGCAATCTTCAATGTGTCGGGAAAAGTACCCGTCGCAAAAGAAAAATTCACAGTTTCCGCAAGAATCCGTAAAGCATCAACTGGAAGATTACAAAAAATTTTACAAGACACACCATCCCACCCTGGTGTTTTGTTATTATTTAATTGATGAATAGTTTTTTTAATCTCATCGACATCGGTGGGCACAAAAAAGAAAGTTTCTGGTACATAAGTATCCTTAATAAAGTTATCAAAATCTATATTATTTTGTATTTGGCCGGATATGCTATCTGCGATAGTGCAGTAAAAGTCATTAAGATTATTAGCTGTCAATTTGGTATCAGCGAAATTAGTTACATTTTTCTTACCCCGAAGTTCATTGACAATTCTCCATGCCTCCCTCTGTTTATTAGAAGAATAAGAGATTCTATTTCTGTAATACATCTGTTTAGCTGCCTTCACTACCCTATGAAATGTGGATCTATATGCCGAAAAATATCCGACAAAACATGCGTTATAAATGTTATACTTCCTAATGTAATGGAGTGATCTTAAATTCTTGGCTGAGGTCCTAATTCCATTGGTTATCCAGGGTTTTTTTACTTTTTGCTTTAAAAGTTTAAATGGAAAGCAGGCATTAAAAATGTTTATCAGACAAACGTGAAATTGTGCCAATGGATCATCGAAATTCAACACACTCTCCCACCTCTTCAAAGCAGCCATGTGCGAGAACTTATCATAATTATCCTTCGTAAATAATCTACCCCATCTTTTTGATCTCTCCCTTCTTTTCTGGTTTATAGTGAAACAACACCAGACTGCTTCGTGATCTGAAAGACCACTATTTATAACACTGGATTTTATTTGTCCTTGATAAAAGTTTGAAATCACATAGTCTATTAGGCTTACAGAATGAAATGTTAAGCGAGTCGGTTTATCAACATGAACATTTAGTCCATAAGACGTTATTAAATTTTTAAAAATTTGTGTGTTCATATCCACCTTGTCTAAGAAGTCTATGTTAAAGTCCCCACAGAGAATTATTTGTGAATTGGAGGGGAGGGCCGAAATAGTTGACTCTAACTTAGCTAAAAAAAAAAAATCGCGCACACTACTAGATGGCGTTCGATAAACACATAAAATATACATATTTTTACAATGACTATGGACTGCACACAATTCAAAAACATTTTCTTCTTTTTGATTATTAATAGCAGAAATCTTAAACTTATATTCATTGCACAAATCCTCACGAATTAAAATACTAGCTCCTCCATATCCACCCAATCTACAAAACATATCTACAACTACATAGTTTGGTAAAATTATCTGTTCATGCGGCCTGAGCCAGTGCTCGCATATTAGCACCATTGAAGGGTAATTTAAACTATCCGCCAAAATACATAAATCATCAAGCTTGTTTCTAATTGACTGAACATTCACTAAAACTAAGGAAAAACTGTTTTTGGTATTGCTGGTTCTAAAAAAGTTTGATCATTATTTAACTCTGAGAGACCTGTGATATCTATTACATCAGAATTGTCAGCAGATTCATTCAGTGTAATGCTATGCTGTGATTGCTGATCTACAATATTTAGATCTACAACATTTAGATTTAGCATCTCTTCTCTGTGCAATATGGGTACAAAAATAAGATTTTTTAACACACTACTAAACAAAATTATTTTTTTGGATATAAGTTTTGCCACATAAGCCAACCTTTTATATTTATTTCCCTTTACTTCATAATTTAGAAGAGATACCACCCCCTCTGATACCCGATCTACTCTATCCAAGAAACATCCAAATTTATGAAAAAAGCTTTGAATTCTCTCGGAAACAGCAAACCCGCAAGCAGCAGGGTGGGCTAGGAATAACAGATTTGTATGTGTGCAATTTTTTACTCGGTCCCAAATAGCCCTTATTTTAGGAATTTTATTCTGTTCAAATTCATTTGTGCCAGCTAGAATAATTACAGAATCTTGTTTAGTAAAACCCTTTACAAGTTTACCTAAATCCACAAGTATGCCCTCATAGGTTGCACCTGGTTTGATTATACACTGCACTTGATAGTCATTTTTAAGTTTTTCTGTCAAAAGTCTGTTCAAACCTCTACCAGCTTCATCGCAAAGTATCAGTAACTTCTTCTGCTTGGCTTCCCTTCCGTGCTTCGATTCAGGCTCGGATGTATTGGCAACACGGAATATTGGCGACGCTGACGAATCCTTGTTAACAATGTTATTTAATTCTGATTGCCGGGTGTTCTCTGTTGCTTTTGGTAGTTGTAAGATTTGGAGTTGATTGATCTTGTCCTTTAATATTTCAATCTGATCACAGTATTGCTGGTTATCTGTTTCTAGAACTCTAATAGAAGTTAGCATACATTCTTTTGTTTCCTGAAGTTCTTTTATCTCGGTTTGATTTAAGTATTGCTCAGCATTGCATTCTGACTTCAGATTGTACAATTTAAGCTGGATTTCTTTCACTTCCTTAGAGTAGGCTTGATTGTCTTTTTCTAGTGATTCTATTGTAATCACCATGTTTTTGTTTAAATCAGTCAATTCCTTAAGTTTTGTTTCAAGTATTTGCTTTATCTCCTTGGCCGAGTTTAGTTCAGCTAACGTCTGCTCCTCTTTGCTCCTTATTTCTTTCATTTCTTTTTCCAGATAAGTATTGCGCTGATTTAACTTATTTAATTGTACAGCAAAAGTATTTTCAGCCTCAGAAACCTCTGCTTCAAAAACTTCACTATTTCTCTTCATCCTTTCCATATGTCTATCTTTGTCAATAATTTTCTTTTGGAGAGAATCAATCTCTCTTCTGAAAACTTCAAGTTCATTTTCCCGATCACCAGATTGCACCTGGCAAGCAGATGAGCATAAAATTTTATATCCACCTAGCTTGACAACCTGATGGCATCTGTCCATACAACTAGGATGAAAAATGCTGTTGCATTCTATGCAGCAAAAATTTAAAAAATCTTTGTTCCTGCAACATTTAAAGCATCGTTCCATTACAAATTGATCTTATATTATTAATTCAATTTAGTTTAATTTAATTACAAAACCTAGTGTCAGAGCCCGGACTATACAGATTTACTTCTGCTAACAATAGGAATCTCACAACCCGATAAGCATACCATTCATTTGAAATTCCAATGGTTTTTTCGTCTGAATGACACTATTATTCTGCTATGAAAAGCGTTAGATTTACCTTATTTACTGCTCTACAACTCACGATTTCGCAAAATTTTTTTGAATAACATGTACTATACACTATCACAATTAAAATGACACCACAAACGCCAATTAAAAGTTCCAAAATATACATAAAACAATCGATTTAAACTGTAAACGTTCCTACACCACAACCATCCAATTGGCATTCACTGATGCTATTCCTGGTATTAGTTTGGTTTCTTTCAGATCTTGATGCATCTTTAATGTTTACAGCATGCTCTAAAGCTCATAATAGGAACTTTAGGGTGCTCGCAAGTGGTGAAGAGCTACCTAGAGGGGCAAGAGCGCCACAAGCAATGCTCCTTCGGGACCGCGCCGAACTGCAAAAATTTGTTAATATTTATTATCGTTATTTTTTAGGTAAATCGTCAAGAAATAAAGCATCTACATATTATAAGATACAAGACTGCATCAATAACTGTCCATGAGCAAATTCTATTCAATCGAACTTTCTCATTAAAATTAAGTTTATATAGTCTAGCGTTTTCTTCTAATGCATCGGGGGGGAACGGATTCTGATGGTTGCTAGCCATGACAGTATGCAAATGAACTTGTTATAATGAAAATTTGTATTTATATTATATTTAAATTAATATATAGATAAACATTTTAAGGTTTTATATAGTCACCTACTTCCCCAACGAGCCGCCACTGGATAATAAGAAATTTGGGCTCACAGCAATTTAACTGAATGGAGAAATAATTAAAATTTCCAACAATGATAAAATAAGTGAAAAATAGACCTTGGGCCTAAGCCGTTAATCTAGTTTTGATGGAGATATATTTATACAAACCCAAATCATTTTTAAAAGCACTTTGGTCAATAATGTGATTGTCTGCTTAAGGTGTGTAAATATGGACTTTGGAATAATGATCTGCTGAGTGAAATGTAATCTTAATAAAATGATAATTACGTAATTCATATTACAAATAAAGGAAGTAAACCTTTCTAATTGCAAGTCATTCATATTCAATTTACATGATTAGACAAATTTTTGGTAAGAAGCTTTTCATATTTCTTAAGGGAGGTTTTATACATTTAAAATAGCTTTATAGTAGCCTATTTTACAATCTGCAATACTACTTGAAAAGTACAGTTTGTTTATATGTTTGTATTTGTAAATAAATATTTTTGAAAATTTTCTCAATTGTGTTTTACGTTTCCTAGATTTATGTCGAAAATGGATAGAGAAACAAGTTCCTGCTGTAGTAAATAATGTAATTATTGCTGTTAGCGATTGAGACTGCAGAAAGGTGGGTAAGGTTTTGGCTAAACCAAAATAGAGGAAATATTGAGTTAACTGCTCTGCTTCAGATATAGAAAAATATTTAAATTTTCTATGGTCAATACAAATACTTTTAAAAAACCATTGTCTACATGCCACAAACACGGTGCTTAAGAGATTGGCATGCATGTGGGTTAATGACTGATTCTTCTCTAACTTTATTTTAAATATATCCAGTAATACCTTACCCCCAAATAAGTAATAAGTCCTACCCTGGTCTTGGGTATCATTGTAATTAGCAATACTTTACCTGTTATGAATCCCCATGGAACAGGTATCTTAATTTCTTCAAAGTCATCGACTGTAGTCACTTCTTGACCTACCAACAGAAAAACAGACAATTCAAGATGATGTTGGTTAGTACAGGCTTTTAAGTTAGTTTGTATGTTTAGATATTACTTAAAGGGTGGCATGAACCTGTTATATTATCATCGCTCTGGGGAAAGTTAATAACAACAAATAGCCCAAAAGCTATAAAGGTCTGACCAAAAAATAGTTATCTCAAATTAAATTTGATTGAGTAGATTATGTATCATTAATTTTAAATACAAGTCATTACCATCTGATCCGTTGAGCGCACTGGAAGTGGAATCACTCATTTTCACTATCAAAAACTTAAGAATTATAGAAAATTGAATATTAATTACACTTTCTATTGGTATTAGGTCAAACCGCGTCTATAGACGAATCTTGACTTCTATCAACAGTCGCCAAAAAACATTTAGAACATGAGAAGATTATTTCCCAAGTAGTTCGAAGAACATCCTGATTCCTGTTAGAACTTATAAAAATTATTAATTAGTAATTAGAATTACGAATAATTTTGAACTTGAACTGACACTGACACTGACAGAGACAGTGACCACTTTACTTTTGACAAGCAACTAGTGATGTGCAAAAAGTATTTAACCTGATACAAACGTGCTGTGCTCAGCGAAAAATCTGATATTATTTTCACAGTAGATTTATGATAGAAAGTGGTTATATCTACAGTGTGCGAGACCTCCATGCATAAGAACCACCGATAAGAACTCAGTCGTGTAGTTCATTAGCTTGTATTTGTGAAAAAATCGGGAATATCTAGGGGTACAAGCCTGTCTTACTGGAAGTTCCCATCAAAATTTAGGGGGGATCAAGCAGTTCCCTCACACTAGAACAACGTGTAAATTATGCAGAAGGGTTGCCCTGCCTCTAACTAAGCGCAGTAGACAATTCCGAGACCCCGGTCACAAGCCTTCAGAGTTGCGCGCATTACAATGTTCACGAACACCATAACTTTATGGTCCAGCGAATTGCTATCAAGATCAAGTGGCCTCGTACTTCAGTGGTTGGATGCTGTGTTTCTGAGACGGCGGCTAGGGTTCCACCTCAGTGGCAAGACAGGTTGTATAGTTTTTGTTCTTGATTTTGGACACGCCTTTGGTTAGTTTGGGTTAGATTTGTTTGGTTGCGACCCGGAGCGAGCGGAGGGTTATGCGTAAAGTGAAAAGTAAAACACGCTTCCGTTTAGTTCTTGGTCGAGGTAACCTCGCGTTGGGTAGCGGCTCTTTCGGACGTCATATTGGGAGACGCGGGGCAAACGTTCAGGGACCGATTTGTCTCCCCAAGGAAGACACGGACGTCCCAGCCAGCGTCGTCGGTGCCACTTCAGTGTATAAGTGTGTCTATAGCCAGAGGAAATATCCAGTGTGGGTATTTCCTCTGGGTGTCTATGTCGTTGAAAAAAGTCGGTGGTCGTGACATGACCCAGACTCAGACAAGGTCGCGGTCGCCCCCTAATAGGACCCACTATCCAACAAGGGTGTAACTTATCTGGTATGGGTCGCCCCAGCTCTAGCTAAATCCGGACGAGAGCTATACTGGCAAATTACCTCGTAGCAGCGCCAAACTGTTCCCTTCTTGAAGGGAGTTACAATTCAAAGTTCATATGTAAAACAACTCTGAAGGCCTGTAACCCGGTCCACGCAACGTCTTGTACTAAGCGTCAGAAGAGGGGCGTGCTGGATAATTGCCGCGTAGCAGTGCCATTCCACCCCCTTGCAAGGTGGTCAACGAACAAGAACAACAAGAGCTATAGATATTTTTTTCGGTCATTATGCTTTTTTGTGACCTAGGTCAGACTACTCGTGGCTACGTCGCGTCGGTCTAAAAGCGCTCCCGACACGATTGTGTCGTATTATAATATTTCACTCACAAATGGCCCTCCGCTCGCTTCGCTCGCTACGGGGGCTTAAGAAAAGGAAACTAACCAGGTGCTAACCAAAACTAACCCAAGGCATGCCCAAAATCAAGAAATAAAACTTTTTACGAAAAAAAGTCTTGGACCCAACGGGAATCGAACCCTAGCCGCCCGCATGACAAGCAAAGACTCTGTCCATTACACCACTACACCGCTTGGAAAAACTTTCCTACATGGGTAATTCTCATAGCGAACGATTTTAGACCGGCGCGACCTAGCCACAGAGCCGTCCTTGAGCACATTTTAAGAACCTTTACACAAATAAAGCACTATGTAAAAATCGACCTCTCCTATTGGTTGGTCCGCATGGCCCTCCATTACACCACTACACCGCTTGGAAAAACTTTGCTAAACCGCCACGACATGGGTAATTCTCATAGCGAACAATTTTAGACCGGCGCGACCTAGCCGCTAATGGTCAGACTTGTCCAGGACACTTTCAGAATCCACTAGCAAATTGCCTTTCTAAGAACAAACTCCAATCCAATTGTGTAATTTGCTATACAACTGAGGAATAGATTGCAAAGATGCACCCCAATGACCAATTTTACTTGTTTGCTACACTTTTGAATATACTGCAAAAAAAGCTACACAATCAAAATGCACAACCAAATTGTTTTCTCTATTGGAAATAAAAAAAAAAAATTTAGGTTACGATGGACCGGGGCTCTAAAGACTGTAAAGGCTGATTTTCATATATAGGACTGTGTACCGACTGTGCGCCTACCGTGTCCTTGTCACTGTAAATCAAAAAATTATATGTTCCATATAAAACGCACTGCAGCCCTTATTTACATTTTCACATATAGGACTGTGCTACGACCGTGTTGCGGTCGTCCAGTCCTATTGTGAAAAAGAGAAGACGCGCGACGGCCGCAGCATGGTAGGCGCACAGTCCTATATATGAAAATCAGCCTTGATCTGTCATATTTCTTCTTCTTCTTCACTTAAGTTACGTAACTTAGATTACGTAACGTGGCTTTCACAGGTTGGTATTCAGCCATTTCCACCCCTCTTCGGGCGCTTAGACAGGGGCAAAGCGACCCTTCTGCATGTCTTACACGTTATTCCAGTTTGAGGGGCCTATTACGTGCGAACCTCCAGTATGACCCTGCCCCTGGTGATTCCCGATTTTACAACAAATATTTAAACTTTACAACATATAATAAATTTCCTGCATGCAGACTTCAGTGCTTTGTGTCGGAATGATCACAAAATGGCGGCATAACCAGTCACTGTCACCATCTCCAAATACCTCACTGGTATGCCCCCGAATGAGATATAATGGAAACTTTGTAGGAATCTTCCACCACTTCCCGACGCCTCCCGATCACGCCCCAAGACGCTGGACCCCCTTCCTAACCCCCGACGCCAACACACGTGCCACTTACAGGACGGCTTGCGAGCGCGACGCGTGCTGTCTCTTTAAAGGTCACGACGGAAGTCCTGTCATATTTCATATCTCAAAACGGTCATGAACTTACGTAAATTTAGCTAGCTCATAAAGGTTAGATTGACTAAAACAAATACGTGATAACGAAAAGCAGCTTTTGTATCAGCAATTCAAAATGGCTGAAATTAAACTGTGCTATTTTATTTGTGAAGAAACCCATCCTCTCTTACTGATGGCACTGTCTTTTTTAGAGACAATGCGGATGGATAAATTGCCAGTATTTTCTAAAGAAATTTGCTATGATTCGAAGATTGCAGAGGGTGTTGTAACGAAGAGAAGAAAAACAACAAAATTTATTACTGGAGTTTCGGAAAAGGAGTCATTGATGAACTTAATACAAGCAAATTTTCCATACCAATTGATGAAACTAGTACTAAAAAGTCATTAGTTGTCGCTCGTTATTGGAGTGAAGAACTCCAGAGAGTCCTTGATCGATTTCAATGTCGATTTATAGATTTGATCGAAGTAGGAAACTGTACGGCTGAGGCGTTATTTTCTATTCTAAAAAACTTTTTAGATGAGAACAACATAACTTAAACCTTAAACAATCTTATTAGGTTTGCCAATTATGTCAGCGTTATGGTGGGTTATGTTAGCGGTGTGCAGGCTAGATGGTTATCGTTAAAGGTATTTATTAGTATATAAAACAAGTAAGTAGGTATAAACGTTATTTGAGTAACTCAAACAACGGTATAAATTAATATTATGAATTATAAGTTTCTTTTTAGGCGATTGTGTACCAAGTCTTAGGGCATTGGACCTCAGTGAGGCGATTTTTCCACAGAGCCGTCCTTGAGCACATTTTAAGAACCTTTACACAAATAGAGCACTATGTAAAAATCGACCTCTCCTATTGGTTGATCCGCATGGCCATCCGCTCGCTTCGCTCGCTACGGGGGCTCAAGAGGAGGAAACTAACCAGGTGCTAACCCAAACTAGCCCAAAATATACGCTAAATCAAGAAAAAACTGTTTAGAACCATAATCTTAAAAAAAAAGCAACGGGGTTTGAACCCGGGCCGTCCAGGTGAGACCCACCCATCTAAACCTCTCGACCACGAGAGCTCTTGCCAGAAATTGATTGCATCACGAAGACATATTGTAATACGAGATGGATCGACCAATAGGAGAGGTCGATTTTTACATAGTGCTCTATTTGTGTAAAGGATTTTAAAATGCTCCTTGAACACAACTTACCAAATGAAAAAACAAATTTGAATGCTCTGGAAAATGACATATACAATTTGTTATTTTTGTCATATACATTAGAACCTAAAACTGCCATAGAGCTTCAATCAGAGAGTCCCAAAGCTCCATTTTTAACAAGTAGAATAACAGCTGTCTATAAAACGTTTTACGGTCGTTTATAAAAAATCAATCTTACATAGTGGTCGGTATAAACAATTAATTTTAAATCATTTATGACCACAAAGGAGGAGATGGTAATTAACTTTATAATTGACCACTTTAATTACTGAACTGTTATTACCATAGGTTGGTGGGATTTAATTCGTAGGGTGTGAATTGAAACATGTACTATATTTTATGCATTATGTACTTTAATAATGCAGGATTTAAGTTGCATTAAATATTATCAATATATAAAATGATTTTTTTTAAGTCAGTGGCACACACACTAAAGGGAGATTCTATGGCGCTCGACGAGCGATGTGTGTGCGAAGATGTTGATTGACACGGTTCTTGAATAGTTGTAGGTTGTAATTAGAGGGAAACAGATGTCCTGGCAGTGAGTTCCACAGTGATGCAGTGCGCCAGACAAAGTTCCTATAAAGCGATGTTCTATAGGTATTTCCAGTTGTATGTCGAACTGGTGCGCTTTTGCCGTCTGACGTGACTGTCTGACAGGCGTTGCCAAGGGCGGAATGAGGTGGGCCAAATCCTGGGATCATCTGTTGTGAAAGTATCTGTAAAACATGGACATCTCGGCCACGTGTCTGCGGTATTCCAGACTATCCAGATTTCGGGTACTCGACAAGACGCACAGCTCTCTTCTGAATGGAATCCAGCAGATTTAGGGTGTGCTTTGGTGCGGCACCCCAAATGTGTGAGCAATATTCTAGGCACGGTTTTATTTGCAAGAGCAACTGCTGCGGTGTATACAGTTTTTTGTTGCGAAATAGCGCACCAAGCTTCTGTGAGGCTGATTTGGCGATGTTACCAACGTTGTGGTCATGCCAGGACATATTGCTGTTGACCGATTCACTAGGATGAAGAAATGGTCGCCATAATGATGTCAGGGCTCGCCGTATTGGCCCTCTTGGTAAACGTGGCTGCTTGGGTCTTTGCTTCTAACTAGGGGAAATGGCCTGAGTGGGCATACCGGACGAATTGGCATAGTGGTATTTTCTCGGCTTCTAAAAAGTTTGCGGCGCAATTAACCTTCTCCTTCTGTTTATTCATCGTGTACAAGCCGGCAGATGTGTTCGTGGTGTCCTCCGATAATAGACAAAGACATTAATTAATATTGTTTTTTGAAGGTAAGAAATGTTTAATTTGCTCTTATAACTTGCTCAAAAACATAAACCTCCTGATATTTTTTTTAATTTTAACAAACGTAAATCGATTTTGTAAACATAACCTTAAAATCTTACGGTACAACCATTGCTATATTGTATTGTCGTTGTGAGTAAATCGGTCTTGTTTTTAAAAAAGTGGTTTCGGGCGAGTCGGCATATTATAGTTTCGGGCTAGTTGGCATAATATGCCAACTCGCCCTTCCATAACACAATTAATTATTTGATTTATTGTTGCAGATTTAATTAAAAATGGTGGGAAAATACCAACGAAAAAGTAATCGTCTTCAATGGGACGAAGATGACATGAAAGCAGCAATAAGAGCTGTTAAATCTGGAAAGATGGGCTGGTTGTTAGCATCCAAAACCTACAGTGTTCTATTTGGCACATTACGACGACGCTGTCAGGGAACGAATAAATTTATTTTAGGAGCAGAAAAAAGCTATTTGGGCGGGAAAAGACCAACCTTTGATGATACTATGGAAAGCCACCTTGTTAACCACATTAAAAACATGGAAGCTAGGTTCTTTGGATTTACGACTTTAGAGGTATGAAAACTTGCGTATGAAATGGCGGTTCAGAACAACATTAAACACTCGTTCAATACTCAGAAGAAGATGGCGGGCTGGGATTGGTTAAAGGGATTTACGAAACGCAATAAGACTATTTCACTTAGGTTACCCGAGTCAACCTCTTCTTCCAGAGCACGTGCGTTTAACAGGGTACAAATAGGAAAATATTTCGAATAGTTGGAAAGAGCTCTGGAGCAAGTTAATTATAACCCGACAAAAATTTGGAATATGGATGAAAGTGGCCTTACTACAGTTGCTTCAAAAATTTGCAAGGTTTATGCAACCAAACGAAAAAAAACAAGTGGGGGTATTAAGTCGTTTGTGCAATGAGTGCTTCCGGGTCTTATTTACCGCCGTGTTTTATATTTCCGCGCAATAACATGAAATACGAACAAATGGACGAATCTCCTCCTGGTTCAATTGGCTTTGCTCAGGAGAACGGATGGACAACTTCCGAATTTTTTTTAAAGTGGCTTAAATTTTTTGCTGAAACTAAAACCTATAGAAACAGAAAAAGTGTTGCTGATACTAGATGGGCATATAAGCCACAAATCGTTAAAGGCCCAGATTTATGCGAAAAGTAAAGGTATTATCTTATGTTGGGGAGTGGATGCTGCTTCTCACTCCAACACAAATGGGGACATAACACTTGGGTTATGTCGTAGAACCGCGTATTTACGGACTCATTTAAGGCCGCAAAATGCTTCTTTTTCGGCCTAGTCCCTAAAAGTCGTAATGGCAACCTTTACGGACTATTCCAAAATTCCTGAATATGTCTAAATGTCAAATTTCGAATGACATGACAAACGTGTCAAATAGTTGCTACGATATCAATTTCTAAGCTAACTTTTTCGATCATTAGTACTTCAAAAATTATGGTAAATTTGCACACGTACCTAAATGAAGTTCTTCACACGTTTGTCAGACGTACCTAATCTAAATGAAGTTTTTCAGGACTCATCTGCTATTCCAGCAATGATTCGTCCTGAAAAACTCTATTTTAGGTACTTGTAACAAAAATAACTATTTCAAAACCCTTTTAATAAAGATGTATTTCCAGATTGGATGTTTGAGCCGGCGGAAACCACCAACTACAATCAGAATATTGATGGATCAAAATATAGGTCAGAAGAAGAAAAAGAACCGAATAATAACGAGATAACGACAGAAGAGGAAAGCAATATAGAGCAAAGAAATGAGAATTTTAATACAGAAAATAATTCGCAGATAGCCGGACCATCTGGCATACAAAATAAAATATTGCAAAAAAAAAATAAATAAGTTACCAACATATCTTGCTTAATCCTACCCTCCGAAATTTCACCTGTACCAAAAGCTACTAATATGAGCAAGAAAAGAAAACGCAACAGCCCTTCTAAATACGGCGTCTTAAACACAACACCCGAAATAGAACTTTTAAAAATGAAAACTGCAGACAAAAATGCTGAGTTACTTAGAAAGGAGGCAAAAAAAATCAAATCTAGAGTTTTTCATGATAGTCATGATACTGACCCCAAAATTAAACCTGCATCTAGAAAAACTGCTACAATTGCAAACAGTTTAATACCGACCATGCAAGATAAATCAGAGATAGAGATCAGTGACGATGAAGATGATACTGCCTGCCATATATTTAGGAGTATTAAATATAAGCTGCCTGCATCTTTTGCAATGGACTATTTTCTCGCTCCAAATGAAAAATGGATTTGTTGCTTGTCTTGTAATAAATGGGCCCACTGCGAATGTGCACTTTGTGTTTAGCTTAGGTACCTACTCCCTGCTTTGTTTTAACTTTACTGTTTTGATCAATAATATTTGTGTTTTTTATATCTTTAGGTTTTGTTAATTCTATTGTTAGGTATTAATAATTGTACCTAACTCTGTATCAGTTTGGTGCCTAACTGTTTTATTGTTATTTTTTAAAGAATATTGTTTTTCATTTATGTATTTTTTTTGATAAACTTTATTTGAAAATTTTTGTATCATCTTATATTTAGGGTATTTACTTTAAGTAACTTGGTAATTCGGGCAAGATGGCATACCATGCCATCTTACCCGAAATATTCAGCCCGAGATGGCATACTGAGGTGATTTAAAAAAAATATATAATTAAAAAAACAAAGTTAGGGTTCTATTCATTTTTGTTAAAGTTAGGCTAGGTATATTATCTTATCTAACTACCAAGTTTCGGCCCGTAAATCCCAAAAATAACTTAGAAAAAAAAATTACGAAATGTATGCTAACTCGGGCACATTTCCTCTACTTTCAAATATAAAAGTAAATACTTTACATTGGGTTAACTACTAGTAATTATATAATATCTAACAAAATTCTTGATTATTTGAATTTAACAGAAAATTTTTTCTTTACTGAATTTAATCAACTTTCTTTTAATTCAACTTTTTAACTAACTGCTTTTCCGTTCACACTAAATACCTTGCTACTTTGCTTCTTTTACAATTCTCTCAACTTAACTTCACCAGGCCAGGAATATAAGACTCAAATCTTGAGTACAGTAATAGATCTGTTTTTCTTCCTACTACGATTTTCCAACCGCCATTTTACCTTCTTCAATCGGCAACAGGAGAGAGGAGATACTACAGCGTTTCTGTCTTGAGAAAATGTATATAAAACGCCCAATTCCTTATCCCATCTTGGAAAACAAGAACAGAGTACACGAGATATTCTCTAAATAACTGTGCAAAGTGCAAACAAATGAGAAAATGGCCCAATATCTTGGCACCAACCAGAGCTACGACTAGGTAGATGTTTTACGAGTGAACGATTGTACTGAATTTGTTACTATTATTTCTTCGACTAACTAAACCTAAATTTTGAGAAAACTAACTAAATATCGTGGCGTCAAGCGACATCGACAGAGGCTAATATTTCTGCCGCCAAATTCAAGCAGTGCAGCGACAACCGGCCGATGCTTCACGTGTGAGTGTTTGTCATACATAAATATATATAAGAGGGAAGTGTTTGTCAGGCACTAAGAGCAACCCTTTCCTACCCGCCGCAGGGAGAATAGACGCGGATGCATTTGAGAGGGTAGAAACATGTCCTTTCTTTATTTGACATATTGTTGTTTACACAACATTGGCGGAGACAAAGATATATTGAATTGAAAACGATCAAAAACGTTTTCCTTGACGAAGAGTGACAACTTGCTTTCCAGCGATTGTTTCATATAATGGAATCTATTCTACCGACAATCCAGGTGTGGGATAAGGAGTAACTGAAATACAATGCTTTAAATGCACAAATTGCTGTTTACGTTTACCTGGGGTGAAATCAATTTATTTGGTTTTGAATTATGGTTCAATCATACTACAAACATAGAAGGTGATATCACCAAACTATACGGTGAAAAACTATAAGTTAATACACATGTTGGGGTGTTTCTCCAACAGATAGTAAAAATTTCGCTGATATTATTATAAAAAAATCCAGCGATATGCAAACATCTGGATTATATGTATTTGGGGGCAAAACTTGACCCTTTTTTAAGAAGAGGCAGTTTGAAATGTTCAAAAGAAGATATAAATAATTTTAAATTGAGAGCTTTGGAATAGAATAGAATACAGCAGTCTGCAATGAAATAAAAAAAACGCGTCAAGTGTAATGATAAGCATTTAGAGTTGGCTTCAATATTTGCACCCTCTGTTGCAATATCTGGAAATATTATGTCTGTTGCAATTTTATTAACTTATTTCCGAATATTCAAATACATAGAGTCTTGAAATGCTGAATGGCAGTTATTGCCAGATAATATCACGCTTAGAGAAAATGTCAATATTAACCAGTATTGGAAAATTATTAATAATAATTTTAAAACCAACGACGGAAGTCCTATGTTTTCAAATTTAATGAAAATTGTAGGTCATTTTAGCTATAGATACCGCACCCATCTCCAACTGCAGAAAGGATATTTTCCCAATAGCTTTACTAGGCATTTTCAATAAATAGATTGCTTATTACAACAGTTGCATTCATTTTACAAATAAAGGATAAAATGAAATACTCAGGATGGAGCCAAAGGTTAGAATAGTGTTAGAATGCTGAAGTACAATTCAAAAACTTTCGAAAATATACGGATTGATTAAACCTGCCTTACAATACAGAGACGGCTACATTGCAAAAACCTTGTGGCGTTTACGATAAGGATTTCAAGACATTTGAAGACAGGGTGAAAGTTAAATACGTTAAAGGTATTGTTGTAAAAACGTACTTTACTTAATCGCATTTAATTAGGCACGCCACTGGATAAAAGTGCACGCCGCGTACGAATGCACAATGTGGAATGTGGCAGTTAACGACCGACTCGATCGGGTGGAAATTTCCAGCCGTAAGCGCGTCGCTACAAATTAAAATTAAAACTTAGTTGCCGATCAGCTCCCGAGAAGGAAATAAGTAAGAAACCACTTTAGGCCAGCGCCAAGTTGATCTTCAAGAATCCTAAAGGGACGAGCAACTCATCCATTTAGCCCCTAGCCCCATATCTCTAAGGAATTTATGAGATTTTTCGGCATTTTTGGCCAATAGGGACCAATTTTTCGACATCTCGAAAAAGATAGGGCTGTAGAAAGCTTACGGACAAGCGAAAAAAGGCCCCGAAGCGAACGAAAAGGCATTGTAGGACCAGCAGTCTCAACTGATACCGAATCAGCCTTCTATCGAATTTATGGAGTTTTTCGGAGTTTTGGAACTTCAAGACAGAAGAAATTTCGGAGAAAAAAATTTTTGAAGGCAGAAGTTAAGTGCTTGAAGAGGCCTTGTCAAGCGGCCGAGTACCAACAATTCACCGAGACCTTCAACTGTAGTGCGCACCCTACAGCAACACCCGCGAAAAAGGTTAGTTGCGAGCACCTTGAGTCAGCCTACTGGTTTGGGTTCCCCCCATTCACGTATGTGCCTCTCTGGTCCTCAATACTAGTCGTAGTTAAACATTGGGCGAGAGTCAAGCGCGTCGACGGCCAGTTCGGTTTCGAGAACTGGAGAGCCCCCTGACTCCCCCATACTTTAGCTACTCGGCCTACGGGTGAAAAGCGAAAAGGCATAGGAGCCGAAAAAAGAAAATAGGGCTTCACCTAAAAAAATCGGGCGCGTTCAAAGAGTGATAAGTTAGCCAAGTTCATACGGGAGATAGCGAAGTTATACTGTTGCGACTGGAGTTATCTCAAAAGAAGAATCAAAGGCTATTTATCACTAGTTCGTATACCATACAAAACCAGCACGGTCTCTGAACTGAGAGCCGTGTCCGGGGAGTAGTTTGGTCTAAATACACATATCACACATTAAATCCCCAAAAAGTCCCCCCTGACGCCCCTGATTTACACAAAACCTCTGTCAGAAAACTGTCAAGCAGCATCTGACAAGTTGCCAGCACATAGCACACACCCCCCAAAAATCCCCAAGAAACAACGGTTTTTTTAAAAGTCCTCCTCGAGCAACTTCCGTACGACCCCTCTTAAGGTGATCGACACCAAAAATTCGCGAATAGCGTCCGACGCCCTCAAAAGACGATTTTTGTGCGATCCTTGTTAAAATTCGTACGGATCCGGTTGCTTAGAAACCTTAAGACTTCGAACGCGTTTTGAAAATCTCGCGTGCCGAGTGAGAAGTCCCAAAAAACTAAAGACATTAATACATGTTAGATATTAGTTAAAATATCTTAAGTTCTTAGTTAATAATTGTTCATTAGAGAAAAATCAAATAAAACTTGTTTTTACCAAAAATGCTAGATTAAGAGTTAAACTCTCCTAGTACATGTATAAGGCTTATCCAGTGAATTGGGGCACATTTTAAGCTATCACTTGACATAGGGATTTATCAGGATTTTATTTCAACTATACAGGGTGTCCTAATTGTTGAAATTAGTAATCATTCGAATTACTGAATTTTGTATAAGGCTTAGCCAAGATTATTTTGTGTGACAACTACTGACGACTACCTTTTGACAATCCTCCCCCCTGCTAAGCCTTTATGGCACTTTGTAAAGACTTGCTATAAGGATTCAAGTCAAAATTGAAATGTTGTACATTGACATACAAAAAGACGAATAACTCAAAAGTTAGTCAAAAATAAAATAAATTTAAAAGCATCGCCTGCCAGTAGACTCCCTGGGAATCTTTCCCCACTACCGTTGTTCTTCAAAGCATTTGATTAATAACGTTTCGGCCTCCTAAGGGAGAAAGTAAGCCGAAGTTTTGTTTTAATTTAATTTAACTTTTGAGTTAATTTTGTAGTCCCCATATATAGGGTGACTCTTAGAATCAAGTGGAACTCCTATACGTCTATAGGGTGTTCTAAATTTCTTGCCCAAGACAGATTTATTGCCCACTAACCTTGTGTTGTATTTAATTCAGCCTCCTGCTGACAGACGTTCTGTGGTGGCTGCTATCTACAATTTCCCTTGGATAGCGGGGAAGGCTTTGGTGGGCCCACCTTCGTTCCCCCCGGACTGACAGTGAGATCAGTTTACGGGCTGAACGTTGTCTAAGAACTCGTTGAAATAGCGAATAGTCGACTCGATAACGACTTGGCATCCCGTGAAAAAACATAGACATAAATAATTGTAATATTAAAAAAAATAACTTTCCGAACCCCTCAGTCGACGGCAACCGCGCACCAAAAGCCCCCGAGTGTAGATGAGCTCTTGGTGCTAGAACTGAATAGAGATAGGTCAAAGGAACAGACAGCGTTAATCCAGAGTCCCCCGCTGACTTCTAGCGAGTATATTGGGGACCCTGAGGAATTTATATTAGACCCGGAAGCGGCCTTTGGGTATCACAGGGAATCTGTTTCCAAATTCACAATTCATAAATATAATGGGGAAGCTCAAATCGAGGCGGGGCTCCACATAGGGGAGCTAGAGCGTCAGTCCACGCGGCCCCCTACTGGATCACCCTGAGCCATAGCCTAAAGAAAACTATAGCCGCGACACTCGGCTCGTTTAGTGGGGTACCGAATCAAATTTTCTCCGTGAAGCTCAGTGAAGGGAGGACACCACGCATTTGGAACTCGATGCCAATCATACGCGCTTACCTGGGCCGGAGTGCAATAAATTTTCATAGGAATTAAAATAGAAAAGGATTCGTTGTTTGGGTAAATAGACGTTATGCGTATATATTGTTTTGTTTGTATGTTATATAAATAAGTTAATGTTTATGTGTTAAAATGGGAAAAGAACGGCAGAATAAAGCAGCTAGTTAGTTTGTTTATTTAAACTTAAATTTGATCATAAGGTATCGGAATCGGTTCAAATGACTAAAATAAATTGGAACTAACTGAAACCAACCGAAAGTTAATTGAACGACTAACCAAAGCTAGCCAAAAGTAACCATAAGCTCCAAAACAGGCTAAAACGTACCTATCGTAATAGGTTACAAAAATTAAAGTAAATTAAAACTAACCAAAACGAAAGGAATTTAAGCGACTAACCAAAAATATTAAATTTGCTTATAACGTATAGGAACCGATTCAAATGACTAAAATAAATTGGAACTAACTGAAAGTAACCGAAAGTTGATTGAATGACAAAACAAAAGTAACTAATAGCACAAAAACGGACTAAAACGTATCGGAACAGATTAAAAATGTTAAAGTAAATTAAAACTAACTCAAATTAACCGAATATTGGCAAGTAACCAAAGACATTAAAATTGGTTATAACGTATCGGAACCGGTTCCAATGACTAAATAAATTAAAACTAACTGAAATTAACCGAAAGTTGATTGAACGAAAGTAAGTTAAAACTAACCCAAATTAGCCGAATTTTGGCGACTAACCGAAAGTAATCAAAACTTTAAAATTGGTTATAACGTATCGGAACCGGTTCATATGATTTAAATAAATTAAAACTAACTGAAATTAACCGAAAGTCGATTGAACGACTAACCAAAAGTAACCAAAAGGGCTAAAACATATCGTAACAGTTTAAAATTATTAAAGTAAGTTGAAACTAACCCAAATTAACCGAATTTTGGCGACTAACCTAAATTAATTAAAAACATTTAAATTGGTTATAACGTATCCGAACCGATTCAAATTACTAAACTAAACTAAAACTAACTGGAATTTACCCAAAGTCGATTGAACGACTAACCAAAACTAACCAATAGCATCAAAAAGGGCTAAAACGTATCGTAACAGATTAAAAATATTAAAATAAGTTGAAACTAACCAAAATTAAGCGAATTTTGACGACTAACTTGAATTAATTCAATAACTAGAATAAACTGAAAATTTGATTGAAAGACTAACCAAAACAAACCAAAAGTAACTAAAAGTACTAAAACGGGCTAAAACGTATCGGAATAGCTTAAAAATAATATTAAGTAAGTTAAAACTAACTCAGATCAATTCAATTTTGGCGACTATCCTAAACACTAAAATTGGTAATAACGTATCGGAACCGAAAGTAATCGATAGTGGATTGAACGACCCAGTTTTGGCGGCTAACCAAAACTAACCAAAGATATTAAAATTGGTTATAATGTATCGGAACCGGGTTCAAATGACTAAAATAAATTAAAACTGAACGAAAGCTGATTGAACTAACACAAACTAACTAAAATCACCAAAACGAACTAAAACGTATCATAAATTACAAAATTTAAGGTGCCCAAAAATAATCGAAAATTAATAATATGGAAACATTCATAAAATATATACGAAGGGTACAGGGGAAAAACGATCTAAGCGCCATTTCCATAGGAAACTTTTATTATTGATTTCACAGAAAATTTTATTCTTGATAAAAGTTGGTGCTTGGAAAAAAACTAATTTTGACAATGTTAAATTAAGACTAAGTATTACAGGGTACTTAAAAAATACAAAAATGGTGGTTAAAAAAACAAAAACTTCGGAATATCGGAAAAGCTTCTACAGGAAAAATAAAGCTCCTATTAGGTAAAATGAAAGTCAAATACCATTTTTTCTAAAAGTGCATCGTTGCTGAAAAAAATAAGGACAAAATTAAGAAAAAGCGGGTTTTTTCAGTAATTGATATGGATTTTCTCCGCAACGGTGCGGTGCACTTTTGGAAAAAATGGTATTTGACTTTTATTTTTATCTTAATACGAGCTTTATTTTTCTGTAGAAGGTTTTCCGATATTCCAAAGTTTTTGATTTTTTAACCATCATTTCTGTATTTATTAAGTACCCTGTATAACTTATCTTTAATTTAGCATTGTCAAAATTAGTTTTTTTTTTCAAACACCAACTTTTATCAAGAATAAAATTTTCTGTGAAGTCAATAATAAAAAAGTTTCCTATGGAAATGGCGCTTAGATCATTTTTCCCCTGTACCCTTCATATGTATACACATTTTATAGAAATAATATGTTTTTAATTTTTTTATTAGTCCTACAACCATTTCATCATTTAGCCATGTTGATTTCAGTTTGACAATATAATTGAATTATATTTCAATATAATAGGTCTCAAAAGAGCGGGACATATTTTCCGATTTTCGAATTCTTCTAAAAATTCTAGAGAAATTTCATGTAGTATGTCGAATAGCATCCCTTCCATTTAAAGAATTTGATCTGTTTAACTTAGTGCAAAACGATTTGCATCTTCTTATCTTAGTTATTTAGTAATTATCTAAATATACGAAATTTTCTGTTTGGTGGGGAGTATTTTCCAGGTTGTGGTTATGTGGAAGATAAGAAAGTGCAAAACATTTCGTTTGACAATAAACAGTTCGTATTCTACCATAAAGGCGTAAGTCTCAAAAACATTGTTTTTGTTGGTTGTTTTTCGCAAAAGTCGATCGTTATCCACATATATCCATTATTTCAGATTTGATCAGCACCTTGGTATCATTTTGATTCGCTGTACCTTTTTTAGTTTTAAAGATACGAAGGTAAACAAAAAAGCAAAATGTAGGGTTGGTAGCCAAGTTTTTTCTAGATTACATATAAAACAAACACCAATAATTTCCTGACATAAAAGCCTACTTTATATGTTTTTTAAATAGAACACCCTGTATATTACTACATTTTTGGACTCTCTCGTGAAATCAAAACACATGTCGTGTATAATATCCTATACCTATCTTTAGCTGTTTACGAAATATTGACAGTTGAAAGTCGGGCATTTTGACAGGCTCTAAACAGCACGAGATCAAAGAAAACGGTTTGCACATCTCTATCTTAGGTTTTCATAAGCTATCGAATGACAGTGGCTTTCAATATAACCGGAGGTTTAAAAGTTCCGGTCAATTTTATTCGCGGGTTAAATTCAAAGTTACTGTCATTTGATAGCTCATGAAAACCTAAGACAGGAATATGCAAACCGTTTTCTTTGCTCTCATGCGGTTTGGATTTCAAAGCCTATCAAAATGTCAAAATGCACGACTTTCAACTGTCAATATTTCGTAAACACCTAAAGAAAGATAGGTATAAGATATTATACACGAAATGTGTTTAGACTTCTCTAGAGATTCCAAAAATGTAGTAATATACAGGGGTTCCATTTAAAAAATATAGAGCAGGCTGATATGTCAGAAAATCGTTAGTGTTTTATTTTATATGTAGCATAGAAAAAAATTTGGCTACCAACCCTACATTTTGCTTTTTTGTTTAACTTGATATCTTTAAAAACAAAAAAGTTACAGCGAATCAAAATGTTATCAAGATAAATTGAACGCACGGTACAGATTGCTCCGATTTAGCGTAATTGTGCACTTCATGCATAAACTAGTTCGTGAACTATAGCCAGATTAAAAATTTACTTTCATTTCACCATCTTGACAATATTTTTATCTAGCGAATAAAATGAAAAAGCTGTTACGAAAAAATATGCAAAATCGTACATAATACGTTTATAAAATTGTGCAGGTTGCTAAGAATCTATATAAAACAAAATTATGTACTTATATAAGATCTTTTTTTAGCTTAGAAGAGAACAACTAGATAAATCAAAATTTTCAAAATTATTATTGCAGATCTTCACAAGTTCGTCTAAAACCGTAACTATTTGTGCAAAATAAAATCTCAAATAAAAAAACTTTTGTTGTGTATAGATCTTGTTGATATTTAAAGATTAACTTGGAGCTTATATTCTATTATAGTTATATTCAGCATTCAAGAATGCTGTACTTACTACAAGTAATCTACATTCGCCATTCTTAATTTCACTTCAAAAGACATTTTTAACTATTTCTTTCAGGTGTAATGTTTAAATAAATATCCGGCTCTCTTTATGCAGGTTTTTGGATCAAAAAAAATGGTTATTCTCTACTCGAAATAAACAGTATTTTATAAATCATATATTTTGTGATGAAAGTTTAAATAAAATAATAGGGGAGAGTAACAATTTTAGTATATAACGTCCCAAAAAATGTTAGTACGGCTCACTTCACTAATGATTGCTGGGGGGTTGACGTCAAGTTAGATTTATTTATTTCCTCCCCACTACATAGTGATAAAGTTGGTCCTCGCTTCTCAAAGGTGCCGCGCTTAAGTGTCGCAGCTATAGTTTTCTTTAGGCTATGCCTGAGCCGCACGTGGCACACAGTACGCCTTGGCCGCTCACTGGAGCGGTTCCGAAGACCAATGCGCCGCCCCGGGCGACGCACGTGCGCGCTGACGTCAGTATAAATAAAAAGTATTTTGCTTACCTACTTTTTTTTCTTGGATTACACAAGAAATTTGTTGCATCATCGTTATGGACCAAGCATTCAATGCTTAAGTCAACCAGCTTTACAAAAACATTGATAACTGTAATTTTGCGAAACTTCTAACTTTTTGAAGAACAAGACAAAATACCACAAGCCAAGAAAATAAAAAACTCTTAAACGCAATGATATTAACAAGTTTTTGAAAGAAGCACCTGACGGTGAATTTTTTCTCATGGAAACAGCTTTGATTATGGGGATTGCGGGAGCGTACAAATGTATGAACTGACTAATTTGAGTGTGGGAAATGTTCAAGGCAACGGTTCCTATTTGTATGTAAGTATACCAAGAAATCTGACAGTTTCACTAAAATGCAGGAAGGATTTCCAGTGAGTCCTGTAGAATATGCAAAAAATACTTATTTTCAAGATCAAAATATACCACCCATAAAAGATTTTTTAGGATACCGCCGCGTAAGCTTAAGATCTACGGCTTTAGAGGTAGATCGTTGGATTGGTTTGGCTCTTACTTGTCGAAGCATTACCAGACTGCAACTGTCGAGAACAATCAGTGTTAGTAAGTATTGTACTATGTGTGTACGTCAGGGATCAATTTTGGACCATTTACTATTTCTAATTTACATTAACCACTAACGGAGACTGGACCTTGCGGGGCAAATCCACAATATTTGCCGATAACACCCCCATTTTTGGCATCACAGGGATACTACTGTTGATCTGGAGGAGAATATTAGAACCGATCTTGCTAAGGTTAAGAAATTGTGTGATGCTAATTACCTGTCCCCCATTAATGTCTCTAAAACACATATTGTCGCTTTTAAATCTTAATTGAATAGCATAATTCTACATTCTGGGAGAGTTCATTATTGACTCTAGATTGAAATTCGAAAGCCACATAATAAATACTAGATCTGAATAAACTGTAAAAACGGCTGTATTCTATATTTTACAACGGTTAGAAAAATACTGTTAATATAAGGGTTTTTCTTCGGTGAGCTCCCGTTATGACTCCCGACGGACGTCAAATGCTAATTAGAAGAAAATCGGTGAACATCCTAAACTTTTTCTTTGTTAAATAGCCCCTTGGTTAATAATAAAGATCGGAGTTGGGATTTAATCTAATAGCATTTTATAAAATATTAAGATATAAACTGAGTTTTTTGCAAGGTCAGATCCAAGTTAGAAGCGGATAGCGCAAGCACGTGTTTAAACGATTGCAATCTGTATAATAGACGATTTGTAATCGTAGGGAATAATTTCATTTATATGGATGTGAGGTTGGGGGTCTCTTGTGTTATTTGCTGTGGAGAAGGGTGAAATACGCGATTTCGGCAAGTTAAATCACATTGGCGTCGTCTTTTATTCGTGAATGGCGTTATCACAAAAACTCTTAACAATTGGCGGACGTTTGTTGCTATCCTTTACAGATTGACATTTGGCGATTTTTTAGATATTCACAATAATAATAAACAAGTGTGTGCTAATTAATTAGTGATTATTGTAAAAATTGTGGCGTATTTTAACTGTGTTTATTGGCATTGGTGTTTGAAAGGCGTTTTTCTAGTAATTGCCTATGGAGGAAGGCAGAAGTGACGAGTTAGATTTCGATTACGAGCTTCAATTGAGCGACGGTGACCACGGCGAAGGCGAATCGGCGATGGAAGGCGAAACAGTGTCCATGGTAGATAAGCTGTTGAAAGGCAGTTTGGTAGCTAGTATCAAGCAGATTGTGGCGGCCGAAATGGCAAAGGCGGCGAGCAAGACCGCCGTTAGTACTAGTGGCACCAAGGGCATCAGAAAAGGGGAAAAATCAGGTGAGAGCGTTCCTCAGGCGGTAGTAGAACATGCTTGTAGCGATAAGGCGGACTCCGCTTGCAGTTTGGGCTGTATGGGGGCAAGGGTAGGCGGCGACATTCTTTACCCTTTCGATCCTGACAGTCAGGACTGTAACGTAGTCAGGTGGTTGAGCAAAATTGATCATTTGGGCGATATTCATGAATGGTCGAACTATGAGGGAGCGTATTTTATGCAGGCGAAATTGCAAGGCGCAGCAAGGGGCTGGTTTAATCGGCTCGATGAATATGACCTCTCATGGGAAGACTGGAAGGCGGCTCTTAGGAAGGCGTTTCCTAGAGTGCATGACTTTGCTCAGCTGCTCAAGGAGATGATAGCAAGAGTTAAATTGGACGGCGAAACCATGACCCATTATTATCATGATAAAATGGCGTTGATCGAAAGGTGTGGGCTTTCTGGCACAGAGTCGCTTTCGTGTCTGATTGATGGTCTACCTCTCGATCTAGAGGCGAATGCGGGGGCATTTGGTTGCTTTTCCCCTGGCGACTTGTATACTGGCTTTCTTTCCTCTTTTGACAGATATCGGCATCCATCAACCGATATTGTGGAATTAAAGGGGGCGAGGAAGTCCAGAATCACACACTGGCGAAGACGACGAAGACTTTGCGGTCTTCTGAGGCGATTCTCAAATTGAGCGAGGCGTTTGGCGAATTTTGGGTACCCAAGGCGTATTATTTCCAACCGCTGGCGCGGGCTGGCGTTTGCAAGCAAAGCGTTTGCCGACTTTTTGGCAAGGCAAGGTGTAAAACACCATGGGCGAATGGTCAGGTTAAAAAATGCATGCGAGTCTGACTGGCGAGGTGCAAAGTGCGAATGGTCGGGTTGAAAGGTGCATGTGAGTGAGTCTGACTGGGGAGGTGCAAATGGTGAATGATCTGTTGGCGAAAGGCTAGAACTATGGCGATTTAAGGTGCACACTTCTTGTGGGACAGCAAAAGGCGAGTGAAAACCTGACAAAGGCGTAATATAAAGGTGATATTCGATACAAGGCGTAAGGTTGCAACCACAGGTGAAACCTTTAGGGTAGGCGATTTGCACAGATAGCGAATGCACAGATCGATAAGATCTGGTTGATTTACTGGCGAGTTAAATTAATGAGGGCATTAATTGTTGCAGGATGGCCGAATGTAAGAAGCAAATTTTGGAGAGGCGACGTGCGACGTTCAAATAGGCGAGGACGTGACAACCCTGGAAGGCGAATGATGCAGTAGGAGAATCTGTCATGGTGTTATATAATATGGAGTATATAGATAGATTAAAAATAAGGCGTAGATATAGTTATTGTATGAATAACAGAGTCGACTCATGGCGTTATGTAATTATGATGTCACAGCCGCTTGTACATTTCCGTCCCCATCAGCTTGCACATTTCCGTTCCATTTGCCGAGATTACCCTCATACCACCGCGTAAGATGTTTAGACATCAAAAATGGGATTTTCACTTTACTATCTTAACTTTTTAAAAGAAACATTTTAATGTATGTTTTGAATACTGATTTTGACGTAAACTGGCGTTGGTCAAAATGTAAGTTTATTGGATAACATTTTAAAAGCTACTTTTCTATCTTGAACTATAAATAAAGAGAGTATGTAAAGTTGTCCAAGAAAGGTACATGCCCAAGGAGGCAAAAGCAGAAGCGAATATAAAGGATTTGGGTGATCAACAATATCTTGTAGCCACACACGCTGCTTGGGACGGCGTAACTAACAGCAGGGGTAGATTATTCAGGGGGATAATCGAAAATAATCTGGAAATGTCCTTCTGGCCCAGACAACATTCCGAACGTAGTCCTTAAAAATTTACCTAAAAAGGCAGTAATCCATCTAATGCATATAATTAATGCGGTAATTTCCCTAAATCCTGGAAAGCAGCGCGCGTAATTCACTTCCTGAAACCGGGTAAAGACCCATCATTAACATCTTCCTACCGGCCGATATCCCTGTTGAATACTATCGGAAAGGTGGCTGAAAAGCTAATCTTGCCGAGGATCAACAGGGCAGTCGAGCGGCTGAATATCATCCCCCCGGAACAGTTCGGTTTTCGCGGCCGGCATGGCACCGTCATGCTTGCCGCGAAGTTCGCTTCTGATGTCTATGAGGGATTCAATAACAGGCAATCAACTACAATACTGTTCCTGGACATTGAGAAGGCGTTTGACAGGGTATGGCATGAGGGGTTGCTCTACAAACGGTTAGCGAAATACAGCTTACCGCTGCATATAATCTCACTCATTGAATCATACCTTGCCGGACGCACTTTCGTGACCAGAGTAGGAACGCATACTTCTGCGAGCAGGAGACTGCGCGCAAGGGTGCCACAGGACACGGTTCTATCGCCGCTGCTTTTCAATCTTTTTATAGCAGATTTTCCGTCACATCCGGAACCCGCAATGCTCTCTTTGCCGACGACACGGCGATTTATTCCCGAGATCCCATAGCCGAGGTGGCAAAGTCAAGACTAGGTAATCACATGAACGTGCTTGTTCCTTATTATGAGAGGTGGAAGGTCACCCTCAATACGAGCAAAACTGAACTCGTCGTGATCACTCGTAACAGGAGGGACATTGATGTTACGATACGCCTCTTATAACAGGGAACACGCCAGTCATACCTAAGACCCAGGTAAAATACCTGGGACTAACCCTAGACAATAAACTCAATTTCAGTAAGCATGTCTCCGCAAGTATAAATAAAAATGAAGGGATTAAAAGGGGTCTGAACTTGCTAGTGGCAGGCAAGTCCTACCTAAGCCCTACAAACAAGTTGACGCTATATAAGTCAGTAATAAGGCCTGCGCTCCTGTATGGTGCCCCGGGGTGGTGTTCGGTGGCCAGGACTCATTTGCGAAAACTACAAGTTATACAAAATAGATATCTGAGAGCGGCGTTCTCCCTTACTCTGCGTGATCGCGTTAGAACTACGGATCTGCATGCGTGGGCTAGAGTTGACTACGTTGAGGATCACATCAACGACCTCGCATGCAGATTCTTCTCGCATCAGATTAAGGGATCGCCGCTGACGGCCCATATTGCCGACATGAGGTACCACCCCGAACAACACAGCACCCACGGCCCAATATATAAGGAGATTTCCTTATATTATAGGCAACTAAGACCGCCTTAGCTCAGTAATACTCATTATTCCCTAAATCCCAACATTAACTAACCCAAACTAACCCAACATTAACACTTAAATTTCACCCTTCTCATAACTTTTACAGCCTTTTAGCCCAATTTTACATTACTCTGAAAATCAGTAAGCATCAGGAGAGCAGAAGCTCATTGTCTTCGCGGGCAATGAGCACCTCTGCTACCTGATTGGCCAGCCGACCATGTTAGGACATGGGGGCGGGGCTTGCTAGAGGTTCCACTCCTCTTATAAATATGCACCAGCAACCAGCACTTGCTGTATCACTTGACTTATAACCACCGAAGCATCCGTAATTCCGCAGCCTGATCCGCGGGATTCAAACCATGTACCTCGATGTTATGATAGCATACTGGAGTTGACTTGTATAATACAAGCCATTAACATTTTGTACATAGTTCTTGTATATAATGTATATGTTGTATATAGAGTGCTGTCTTTTAGAATTATGACCTCCTGCTCCCTGAGGACAATTCAAGTAAGGTTTTTTTATGTAACTTTTCCTTACATAAACAGCCCGACAATATATTACACACCTAATAAAGTACTACTAAACTCCAGCTCCGGCCAACTAAAGAAATAAGCGACGTTGAAGGGTATACTCCCATGTAACGATCAAGCTTCCAGCAATACTGCTACCCTTAGTTTTTTTTTAAGTAGGCTATAAGAACAGCCCCCTACGGGTGTCATACAGGTTGGCCACGACGTTGAAAGAACAACGTCAGGCGTGACAACCAGTAGTAGTAGATAATATAGTATCTAGACATGCTTATACTAAGCTTTGCAGTTGTCCTATATAAATAATCGAAATAAATTATATCATCATCATCAATATCTTGTAGAAAGTTTTTCAGATCCCGAGGTGATTTGCTCTGTCGATATGATTTTGTGCAAGTGGACTTGTGCTGATGGTTTCAATGGCAAACATTGTAAGCATCAGGCAGCAGTCATTTCAATATTTAACATCCTTTTCACGATTAATACAATATCACTATCACAACAAAAAAACTCTCTATTTCATTTAGAAACGGGAAATATAGCAAATCAAAAAATGTTTTTGCCACTTGTACGTACGTAAGTATAAAGGACACTTATTATCGAATCATCGTAAGAAAAAATAATTAAGAAGGGGTACTAAGATTAAGATGTTCAGCCGACAGCCATAAGTCGACGAAAAAGTGGCATTACAGGCAAAAGAAGATTATTAGAGAGACCTTCGGAAGGTGAAATGGTTCATATAAATAAAGTTCCACATTCTTTGAATACCTGTATTTTAAATGGCCAGTCAATAGGAGATACAAAGCAGAAAAAGTAACTTAAGACGAAACAAATGAAGAAGTCTACTTTTAGTGTAATATACTTCTAGTATAGGCATTTGTATTAATCATTGTGTTTTTATTCAGTTATTACTACGAGACTAGTCACCTCTATGTAACCGCTAACCGCCGAGTCAGGCTGAATCATCGGTTACTAAATACCATTTTAATAGCTCACCAAATACTTATATTATGTACCCGACAAATAAGCCTGACTCGTCGGTTGCTTAATATCAGGTCGTCTCGGAAATGTGGGAATAGATGAATTGTCGGTTACTTATAATAATGTAGCCCGGGCGGTGGTCGTTTCTGGTTGAATGCCGTCCAGCGAAATCCACACGCAAAATTCAAAGTCAATACCTTCTTAAAGTTGGCAAAACGGCGATTTTTGACAGTACAGGATAGCACCATTTGCTCGAACGCATGCGCATACGCTTATTATGCACCAATAAGGATGATATGGTCTAGAGTCAGATACCCCGCCATTAAAAGTAGTACCTACTTTATATGATTACATTAATAAAAAAAAACCACAATCCAGAATTTTTTTTCACAAATGATTATGAAATAACTTCCTTTTTCGACAAAAATTAATTTCATATAAAAGTATTTGCAGCGCTAAAGTTCTCAACAGCCAATATTTTATGTGTTCAAACTGTATACCAAAGTTACAAGAAACAATGCTCTGTAGGAGCGCAGAACACGTCACAGAATACACAAAATAACACAGTATACAAAGAATAACTAATAGATAGCGTTTTCGATTGGCAAAAATAGTTTTGCACTGAAAGTCAAACCGTGCATACCCAATTCAGTTGAAAAATTGCTCTAGTGCAATCCCAATCGAACACGAATTTCATTGACAGGTCGACCTGAAGGGCGGGAAAATGTTACCCGATTCCAAAATATTTCTCTTTTTTGTTGCTGTTTTATTCTTATATGTGAGTGAATTAAGTAACTAACCTCATTGTCTGTAAATTTATAAATGACGTCCTGGATAAAATCCTTTATTTTTGGAATTTCATGTTATTTCACTTAATGCAGCCTCAATTTCTTCCTCATCACTATCGCTCGATGACGATAACAAATTCAAAACTACTTGAATCCCTCTGCTATTTACTTTTTTGGCCATTTTTAAGTTGTTTGTTTTGCACGAATTTCGACACGAGCTCCCAGACATCGAGCTGCAAAACATGCACTGAGTGCAAAACTGAATGACCTGGTTCCTCAATCGAACATACAAAATCGCAGGAGTTGTACCAATCGAACATAAATGTTGCACCAGTGTTGCACTAGTTTTACCAATCGAAAACGCTATGACATACAAGCAGCCTTAAGGCTACGGTCAGAGTGGAACCGTTTTCGGCCGAATTATTTTTCGGGCGTTTACGGCCGATTGCTCCGAAAATTTTAATGTAATATTTTATTTACTTTGTCAGAGTACCACCGTTTCGCACCGATGAATTCGGCCAATTTTCTCGGTCATCGGAAAGAAACAAAATTGTTTGTTTTTTTCGGGCATCCCGGCGTTTTTCTTGATGGGATTGAAATTAAAATAATTCAATTATTCGCCAAAATGGTAGACTGTGAAGTTTTAATTAGTTTGGGTTAGAAGAGAGTATGATATTCTCCAAACCTTCTCCTCGAGCGAAAAAACATGGTCAGTATGAAATTTCTTACTTTTTTTAATAATAATATTTTTAATGCAGTACTTGTTTCATCAGATAAAAATTATTTTAAATTCATTTTGCACTATAGAAAACTTTATTCTAAAGCACCTACATATAAAGGCATGACAGAGTCGATTTTACACTCTGACCAGACGCATCGGCCGAACCATTCGGCGAACGCCCGAAAACGGTTCCACTCTGACCGTAGCCTAACAGTATTTATGTCTAGGGTCTGCCCCATCAACTGTTCATGTACTTCGCGATACAACCAGAGTATAACATGTTATACTCTGATACAACCAGCGAACTAGCAAACCAGCGAGGCATTTAAAGATCCTTTACACAAATAGTGCACTATGTAAAAATCGACCTCTCCTATTGGTCGATCCATCTCGTATTACGATATGTCTGCGCGATGCAATCGATTTCTATCATGAGGTTTTGTAGTGTAGAGGTTTAGATCGCTGGGTCTCACCTGGAAAACGCGGGTTCGAACCCCGTTGCTTTTTTTATTTTTTTTAAAAATTATGTTTCTAAACAGCTTTTTTTCTTGATTTTGGGTATGTCTTGGGTTAGATTGGGTTAGCACCTGGTTAGTTTCCTTTTCTTGAGCCCCCGTAGCGAGCGAAGCGAGCGGAGGGCCATGCGGATCGACCAATGGGAAAGGCCGATTTTTATATAGTGCACTATTTGTGTAAAGGATCTTATAATGCACCAGCGAGCAGCCAGTAGTCTGTATGTGCTCTGGTGGTCTGCATGGTAGGATTGGTAGGTCTTCACTTCGACGAGTCGGGCAGGGTTGCCAGGTTAGGGGATTTTCCCCAAAAATTAGGGGATTTTTTTTCTTTGGGGTATTTTTCGGGGATATTTTATTCTGGGGATTTCTACTGGGGAAACAATATTTACCTGGGGAATAACAGGGGATTATAAGTTTGACGCGACTCGACTCAAATCTGATCTCTTAAATCACAAAATCAGATAATAACATAAAAATCCAATTATTCTGATCATAAAATCCCAGATAACACAGACATATCCAAAAGACATCCGTTGGATGTCCTGCGGACGACCACCCAAAAATGCATGAATGTCCATTGGACATCCAGATTAAGTTCTGAGGATGTCCCATGGACATCCATTGGCTATCCCGTTGGCACAGCTCTGGAGCATTTCTGGATGTCCAAATTATGTCCATAACCTACCCGTTAACTAAGCAGTTATGGAATACTTTTGGACATCCTATGGATGTCCATAAGGCATCTATTTATAGACAGGGTGACCACCTTTTAGCCGGATGAAAACCGGAGAAATTGTTTTGCCAGCGCATTCACCATTTTCACACATAGTTCACAAGAAATTATTTATTAAAATATATCTATACGAAACAACGCAACGAGTAACGAATATTTTTTTAATCAAAAAACAACGTTTATTTTCTTTGATAAAATGCCCTATTTTTGTAATATCTCAAACTTAACAAACTAACATAAAAAAGCTAAGTCTTTAGGTATTAAAACAAAATTACACTCGTACATATCTACTTAAATTTGAAAGTATATTTTTTATCGGTGCGACAACATTTCAGTAAATCTTTTTGCGCATATTTTGCAAATATTCTGCAAATTTCTGGCAAGTGAAATTATAGTTTAGTTTTGTGCACAATTTCATTTTAACCAATTCGACTCGCATTTTATTTCTTTCATCAGTCCAAAGTCCAGACATTATCGAAAACACTCGTTCTAAATATGCATCGCTAATTGGAACTGAAAAAATTATGAAATAATTATGAACACTCCCGAAAAATTACCGCACTTAAACAACTTTACCCATATTTCATCCATAGACAGAAGTGAAAAATCTCGTGAAAAATCTTCTTCGTGCAGTTTTCCTAATGCCAGCGCCAGAGCAACAAAACGTTTAAAGCGGGGAATCACCAACCATGTTGCTAAGGCGGTCAAACCATTAATATTATTGGATGGTATTATCGACGAACGAAAACCGGAGATTTATCTGAAAAACCGGAGAACGGAGAACCGCTATGAAAATCCGGAGACTCCGGGTGAAAACCGGAGAGGTGGTCACCCTGTTTATAGACCATTCATGGAATACTCTTGGACATTCAATGGATGCCCATAAGGCATCTATTTACAGACCATTCATGGAATACTCTTGGACATTCAATGGATGTCCATAAGGCATTTATTTATAGACCATGGAATACCCTTGGACATTCAATGGATGACCATAAGGCACCTATTTATAGACCATTCATGGAATACTCTTGGACATTATATGGATGTCCATAAGGCATCCATTTATAGGCTATTCGTGAACAAAATCTGGAAATTAAATAAAAAATGTTTGCTGCTAAACAACTTTATTGAACATTATACATTTATCCAACATATGGAGCCGTACGCCATGTAAACATATTTTGACAAAAACAATCTTAAGATTCTCTTTCTGTATTATTTTTAAGTTGTTGATTTAAGATTCTTAAGATTTTCTTTCTGTATTATTTTTAAGTTGTTGATTTAAAAACAACAAATATTCTGTTGGTTGTTTAAAGTTATTTTTCTCAACCTATATCATCAACATAAATTTAAAACTAAATATTGCAAACAAAAAATTAAATTTAGTGAAAAATAAAATGGACATCATTGCAATTTTAAGATGTTGTTACTGTTACTGTTATAGATCTTTTCTTAAAACTGTCAATACACATATTAAAGGTTACATATAAACCTTAACAAACCTCATCGAATTGATTGCTATATAGTTTTCTAAATAAATAATTAAAAGGTTAACAACCAAATATGATTTTTATTTTTTTAACAGGTAATACCTTTTAAACAGTTGGAGCCATTTTTCAGGTTTTTGGAGTGTAATAAGAACATTAAATTTGTAGATTGTTCCTATTACCCGTGGCGCCTTCATATAACAAACGCGTAGCCTAATATAAAGAATGTTCTTATTAACAATAAGAGGGTAATAAGAACATCGTGGTGGGTTAATAAGAACTTAGACGGTTTCATTGTCTTAAATAGGATTATTCAGACCATGGGATTTTTTTTTGGCTCACAAATAATCATATTACCTTGCAGTTTTACGGATACTTTCATATTACGCTTATGTCTTTTAATTAATATTAAAAGTAAAACCATTAAAATTTTAAACCTATCATTATCCCAGGCTCCCTCTACCTAAAAACAATTTTATATATAAACAAAATTGACAAAGTTATTTTCTTTCCTTTGCTCTAGACATCCACTTTTTGATGCTTGTTTCAATGTCCTTTTTAGTGGAATCCTTAAATTGTTGGAAAACAGCATCTGAAAAAAGATATAAAATAGTAATTAACATCAATGGGTATATATAGGCTGATAAGTGGCAAATAAAATATAACGGTTTTGTTTGTGTATAATAAAAGCCGAATCTGTTATTTGCAATTATTATCGCCCTTGCTTTTGTTCCAAATTTTCCGTTACTTTTGTTTGTCATATGTGACAACCAGGCATTTTAAATGGGAATCTCAAAATCAAGTATGCTGTAGGTAACATTTGACGTTATCTAGGCCATCGAAAAGGGCTTAAATAGAACTTTAAAGGGGGCTACAACCATGATGTTGCCCTCCGTTTTTTTATTGGAATTACCATTTTATAGCAAAAATCATTATATACAACAAAAAATATTCCTTTTAATTAATTGGATTTTTGACAATAAATTATTGACACATTGCGATTCCCTAATTTTGTGAAAGAATTAAAAGTTTCTGTAAAATGAAATACATACAGTAAAGGAACTAACTATAAAATAGGAAGGTAATATAAAACAGATTACTTGGTACCAAGTTTTTGTACGTACCTATAACAAAAATATACCTATAACCTTTTAAACAACGCTATAACTAATAAATAACTAACCCTCCGCTATTTAATATCTAAAAAACTAATAAAACCCAACAAATAATATATAATTAGGAATTTTACAAAGGAAATCTAGCAAAATAGAATATAATTAATTAATGAATTAAAATTAACACTTACCTATAAAGTCTGTTCCCGCCTTAATGAAAATACCTGCGTCACGGGCTATATCGGAGATAATTAAATTCACAATATTAACCAAACCACATTCATCGATAAATATATGTAAGACACGAAAACTAATATCTTTTAAAAAATAATTTATTCTAAACTTGAACTATACAAAATGCGCTCTCCGTTGGGTCACAGTGTCCCTATTATTTAAGGATCCTTTACACTCAACAGGCAATATAACAGAAACATCTGGCTCGATGGTTAACTCTTAAAAGTAATAATCGTAAATCTAAATAGACTGGGCTCTAGGAAACGCACTAGTTGATACCGATGTCAAGGGTTGAATTCCAAGAAGGTGATTGCTCACATATGAAGGGTACAGGGGAAAAACGATCTAAGCGCTATTTCCATAGGCAACTTTTTTATTATTGATTTCACAGAAAATTTTATTCTTGATAAAAGTTGGTGCTCGGAAAAAAACTAATTTTGACAATGCTAAATTAAGTATAAGTTATACAGGGTACTTAAAAAATACAAAAATGATGGTTAAAAAAAAAACTTTGGAATATCGGAAAACCTTCTACAGAAAAAATAAAGCTCCTATTAAGATAAAAATAAAAGTCAAATACCATTTTTTTCAAAAGTGCATCGTTAATGAAAAAATAAGGATAAAATTAAGAAATAGAGGGTTTTTTCAATAATTGACATGGATTTTCTCCGCAACGGTGCACTTTTGGAAAAAATGGTATTTGACTTATTTTTATCTTAATAGGAGCTATATTTTTTCTGTAGAAGGTTTTCCGATATTCCAAAGTTTTTGTTTTTTTAACCATCATTTTTGTATTTTTTAAGTACCCTGTATAACTTATACTTAATTTAGCATTGTCAAAATTAGTTTTTTTTTTCAAGCACCAACTTTTATCAAGAATAAAATTTTCTGTGAAATCAATAATAAAAAAGTTTCCTAAGAAAATGGCGCTTATATCGTTTTTCCCATGTACCCTTCATATATATTCAGCAACACGATTTGAGCTTGATACTTGTGAACACTAAATGGATTTCCACTGGATATCCATTTTTGGATGTTCAATTAATGTCCAGTAAATATACTCCATTGGATGTTCATTTGACATCCAGTTTATGACTATGATTTCTATATACATTTGTGGACACTAATTGGATTTCCACTGGATATCCGCTTCTGGCTGTTCAATTAATGTCCAGAAAATATAGTCCATTGGATGTCCATTTCACATCCAGTTTATGACCATGCTTTCCGTACATTTGTGGACACCAAATGGATTTTCACTGGAAATCCGTTTATTGATGTTCAATTAATGTCCACAAAATATAGTTCATTGGATGTCCATTTGTCATCCAGCTTATGACCATGATTTCTCTATACATTTGTGGACACTAAATAGATTTCCATTGGATATCCGTTTCTGGCTGTTCAATTAATGTCCAGAAAATATAGTCCATTGGATGTCCATTCGATGTTCCTGGACATCTGTACACATTTTGTACCTAAAACGGATATCCATTGGATGTCGGGTGTTATCTGGGATGTAAAATACATATATTTTACTAATCTTTATGTCCGAGCTGCGCTGACGCCGTCTATAGTTAAGGCATAAAAATATTTAATCCGTTAAATGGTTTTATATACTTTTAAAGAAATTTATCGTTATTTAACTATAGGGAAATAATCTTAGGTTAAATATTAAATATACTAATCAGTTTAAGAAATATTATATTTTTAAAGTGAAAACGCCTTTAGGCTCGTTTACACAATAATCGACTAATATGTATTATACCGGTCGGTATACCTATACTCGTTTTTGACAAAAACCTTCGAATAAGGTGGTGGATAATGGTGCGAGAGGTATCGGGTTCGATACCCGAATCTTTCTTTCAAGAAACATTTTTTCTTATTTTAATTTAGCTTTTAAAATTGCATTATTGGAGTTTTCACTCCTGTCGTAAGGTCTTAAGCACACCTTTTCATTTTTTATCTTGTTTTTACTGTTGTTTATAAGTTATATCTTATATATCTGACTCGGGTTCAAACCATCGATATCTTAGTTTTGTCAATGGTTCAAACCCTGTTTTTTTTATTTATTTTTTTAAGGTTTTATTTCTAAACAGTTTTTTTCCTGATTTTGGGTATGTCTTGGGTTAGCACCTGGTTAGGTTCCTTTTCTTGAGCCCCCGTAGGGAGCGAAGCGAGCGGAGGGCCATGCGAAAAGCGAATTTAGGCAATCCACATTACTCTGCTCAGAGTTATGGGAGCCTAGATTCTTGTCCACTAGTTCTTGTCCTTTGTCCTTGTCCTAACATATTTTTCTATGCAGTTAACAGTTACCATGATACAAAGAAAGTATTCTTTGTATCATGAACATTGAACATTTACTATAACTAAAGATGGGAGTACGAACTAAATGAAAAAAAGAGTTCTTATCATCTTATCTCCATCAGTAAAAATCCTTCCAATTAGTAAAATGTTTTTTTAACAAATATTTTTTAGAACCACCTTTGACTTATCTTTAAACATGTTTCTTATATTAGGCTATTAGGCAAGCAGTTATAAATCTTAATTATGCAAAATATATCTTACAGATATTAGGTTATATTTTAACCTGATATCATGTTCATGAGTTCATGGCCATCACATTTTTGTGTGGTATGTGATGGCCATGGCTTCTTATACACTCATCGAAAAGATCGAAAGATCCACATTCTCAGTCACAAACCGTACAGCCTCAAGAATGCATATACTAACAGTTACAAAATTTTTGGAAATATATACATTTTTAGAACTTTCAGTTTGTTTCATTTTATACGATGATTCCAATACACACACCTGTTTTGCAAAATCAAAACATCATATCATAAAAAAGGTACCTAACTAGTATTTGGCACAGAAAAGTCAAAAGTGCACAGGAATACAAGGAAAAATATTTTTGACTTATTCAATAAAAAAGTTAGTAGCATTAGACAAAAATTGGCTGAACACACAACCTATCAACCTTTGCTTATGAGACGCTTTCGTCTCCAGCCTATATTGCTTTGTCAAGTACTGTAACAGGCTAATAGGATGAGGCATATTATTTTGGTTTTAATAGCAATTGAACTATTTAAACAACATAAACAACATTTTGAGTCAAGATCAAGTTATCCTGGAAATATTGTGCACAAGATAGTGACATTTGATGCATTTTTCATGCAGTTCAGGGAGGCCATAAGGTTTTTAGCAGAACTAACTTGCCCCTCAGCCAAAAGTGGTCCCATACCATCATATATCAGGTTTCATTAGTATAATAATAGTACGGTACGTTATATCGATGAGCAAATTAAGTCTGACTAAAACTAACCACCAACCAGTTTGTGCAGTCCCAATTTTTTTTTAATCATTTATCAAAATTTACGAGGGAGTTGTGTTTTAGGAAATAAAAATCAGCCTACTTAGACTATATCAAAATAATGCAAAAATAAATTATTGTCACTGAATCTTTTATTTATGCTGTCTACATGCTTCAATAATATTTTCCTGTCCAAACTGATATCCACGGTCACTTACGTTATTGAGCAGCCTCAAATTCAAATTCAAATGGTTTATTGTCCAACAGGTTATCCCAATAACAAGACAATGTAAAATAACAAAAAAGTAAAATATTTTTACAATAATAAACTAAAGATACTATAAATAAATATATATATATAAGAACAAAGAACGATGTATAGATAAATATAAATATAATTACAGAATACCCGACTACACAAGATGAACATGCAACTTCACCTCCCTCTTAAAGCATTTTAAAGTTAAGTTAAACAGGTCCAAGCAGTGCACTCTATTCATCATGTTAAACCAGGCGCATGCCCTATAGATGGTCTCTTTGACAGCCACGTTGGTGTGGTGTGTGGGGAGATAAAAGACCAGGTGTCTGCGAGTGTTGAACTGGGGGACCAAAAAGTTGATCTTGGACAGGAGATCCGAGGCATCAACAGAGCCGTTGCACAACTTATACAGAAGTACCAGGCTTGCACAGACAGTGCTGTGTTTCAGGGATAAGGTTTTAAAGCGATTGAGCAGTAGGCCCTGGTCGATACCTCTGGGCGGATAGACACCATCAACCCTGAAAGAAAGCTGCTTCAGGAATCTACGCTGTACCAGCTCCAATCTATCCACATGCACATTATAGTCAGGAAACCATACTGGAGCCGCATAAAGAAGTTTAGATCTTACTAATGAATTATAGATACTTATTCGGCTGGATGGGTTCGCAAACTCGGAGGTAGCCCTAGTAACAAAACCCAGTATTTTTAAAGCTGATGACACCACCTCATCGATGTGCCCGTTGAATGTCAGTCTCCCGTCCACAATGACCCCCAGATCTCGCACAGCCTCCGAGTCAGGGAGCGAAGCGTAACAGAGGGTGTAGTTGTAATGCTGCGTGTTATATATTAGGGAGATGGTCATTTTTTACACTTCTGAACATTAAGTGGAAGGCAGTTTTGATCACACCAAACAGTCAGTCGGTCAGGATCCCGCTGAAGAAGCTGACAATCATCGAGTCCTTGGACGACACGAAAGATCTTCATATCATCGGCAAAGAGGAGGGAATGGCTCGACATGTCATTGCAAATGTCATTAATAAACAATGAGAACAAAAACGGTGCCAAAACACTACCCTGAGGGGCACCACTAGATGCCAGGAAGACCCCAGACCTGTAACCACTGTACTCGACAAATTGCCTTCTACCCCCCAAGTAGGAGGCGAAGAAGCGTAACAGACTGTCATGAAATTCCATCCTTTGAAGTTTAAGATCCAAGATACTATGATTCAACTTGTCGAAAGCCTTCGAGAAGTCCGTGTACACAACGTCCAGTTGCTGCTTAGTATTTATGGCATGATAGGCGGTGTTTAAAAAGGAAGTTAAATTAGTAACAGTTGATCTGGATGGAAAGAAACCATGTTGGTTCGGAGAAATAAGATGTTTTACTTGATGGAACAGTGTATTGTAAATACAGACCTCAAAGGCCTTCGAAAAGTTTGACAAAATGGATATTGGCCGATAGTTGTCAATATGGCTCTTATTACCACTCTTGTAGATAGGGCAGATTTTACTGCACTTCCATAGGTCGGGAAAGACACCCCTGGAAATGGAAAGATTGAATATAAAGAGCATAGGTTTCACCAGCACTGATGCGCAGTCCCGCAGAAGAAATGACGGAATGCCATCCGGCCCTGCAGTTTCCTTATTTTTAAGACCTTTTAAAGCAGATAAGATGTCTGTATTGTCAAGGGTAAAAATATTTATGTTTTGTGAGTTATCATTATCACTCTCAGTAGATTCATGATCATTGGTAGGAGAGGAATCAACATAGACACTTTTGAAGTAGTCAGCAAAAGCGTTCACAATGCCGTTGGAAGAGTCGAAGGCAGCATCGCCGAAAAACATTTCACCGGGGATACGAGAACTATTTTGCTTCTGTCGAATAAATTTCCAGAATTTTTTTGGATCATTCACAATGGAGTCCTCTGTTTGTGCAATGAACTCTTTGTATGCTAAGTCGATCTTAATTTTGATATTTGCACGCATTATTTTAAAGGCATTATAATCAGTTTGGGATTTAGAAACTTTCCACTTCTCGTGCAGGCGAGACTTTGCCTTCAGTTGTTTAATAATATCCCCAGTATACCAGCAAGGGTAGGAGTATTTACGTTTTTGAGAGCGAAACAGCGGAACTGACCGATCAAAGAGGTCGTAGATCTTCTCGTACATTGCCTAGACAGCCCCATCAACGTCGGAAAAGGCAGCGACAAATTCCCAATCGGTCTCAGATATAAGGTGATATAATAATGGAAAATTGGCTTTGCGAAAATTGTAGTTTCTGTTATGAGGGTTCGTAGGAAAATTCTTGCCATCGCGACCGAGAGAAGAACATTCGACAGCGATGGCAAGAGTGGGATGATGGGCGTCCTCAGGTACAAGAGGCATCACTTCTCTTCTAACAGAGCAGGGGAAGTTGGCAAGAACAAGGTCAAGGAGACGGTTGTGAGAGTTAGAAATGTTATTAAACTGAGTTAAATCGAAATATGCCATAAAGTCCTTTAACACTGTGAGTTTGAAGTATAAGCCTATGTCGGATACCTGATAGTTTAAATTAAAGTCACCCACCAAGACCATCCTATTGTTATGAATAAGGCTAAGAGCAGATAAATAATCATATAGTGGCCGATAGTGGCCCCGGGGAGAGTTTGGCTGCATGTAAATTACAAAAATAAACATAATCTGAGAGTTAATGGTTAACTTACAACCAAGAATATCCACACTAGGAATATCCAGCTCGAGCTGTTTTAAGTCGATTCTGGCGGATGGGATGTCACGCCGGACAGCCAGGAGTACCCCGCCGCCCTTGGTCACACGCAGAGCCTCAAGGTCCCTATCCTTGCGGTAGACTTGGTACTCATCGCCGAACAGTTCAGCATCATGCACTCCCTCCTGAATCCATGTGTCAGACCCGGCCACTACATGATTTTCGCCTGAAGAGACACTCCTGTAGAAATTATGTGTCTTGGTATTAAGACCACGAACATTTTGGTATAGAATGGTTGTACTCCCGTTGGACGTTATTAGTTTAAATCTTGGTCGTTACGAGAAATGATCTTTGGAACACCATCACGATAGACAATCCTGAGATTGGTCTCGCCTGCATCCAATCTCTCTCTCAGAATCCTCCTGGCATCCCGGTGGGCTTGAAGTTGCCGAGGGGTCTTGTCGTCGCTGACTGATAGGTGGGTAAAATTTTGGTTAGATTTAAGTGTTTTAGCGTTGCGTATAATGGTCGAGGCTGCATGAATTGTTCCACACACAACCCTAATTGGTCTGCATTTGCCCTCGGTTACCCTACCTAGGCGGTAGGCATCCAGTTGATCAATGGGAATACTAAGATCAGGAGAGCATTGCCTTACAACGTCCATGGCTACACCCCTGATATCTTGAACATTTTCATCACAATTGAAGAGGATAAAGTTCTTCTTCCTATTTTCTCGGCAGGAGTGTTCCCTCAGGAGCTCCTCAAAGTTTGGGTTTGCATCGGGAGTGTACTTTGGGTTGGCATCATGGTTGACTTGCTTTTGGATGTCTTTCTCAAAAGCCCTACAAAGTGTTAATATATCTCTTGATTGATTTGCCTTTATCCACACTTTTCCATTAACTCCGATCACTATTTCATAGGGAAACTTTTTTGCCAAAGTTTGCAATAGAGGATTTTCTACATTTAGTAAGTAATGTACTAATTTTAGGTTCAGATTTATTAGGAAACCGTCATTGGGTAGGACACCGAGACGCCCTTCTTTATAGTATTGATCTACACAAACTAATTCTGGTTCCATTTCTTCATGGGCATTCAAAATTTTAGCATAAAGCGTGTCGCCTATATTCACCTTTGGTTTAATCTTTTTTGTAGCTCCTTCAAATGCTAACATTGAAAGAGATGCCTGTTCAGCACTGCCAATATCAACCCGAAGTGTATCACCTGATTTTTTTGTTACTACACCGACAATTAGGTCCCCTTTTTTAGGAATGTACTTGTTTGTTAGACAGTCTATCCAATAAGTATTTGGAGCCCGAAAAGAAAGCCTGCCAGCTTGAGTAACGATTAGAAAATGTGGGTTGTTCTTTTCATTTCTACGAAGTCCTGGTCCTATTATCGTATGTCCATCTTTTGATTTTATATTTTGGACTGTTTCTCTTGGTAGATAAAAACCAAGGACGTCGGTAGAATCACTCATTTTTAGTATCGCAAATATTCCCTTTGCGAAAACGTGTATTAATGCTAATCTGATAATAACAATTAGAATTATCAAATAAAAATAAAACTATATTATAAAACAAAAATAATCAGTGTCATCCTTTGAATATAGTCTTTTTTTATTCAAAGGTGTCATCATGATGGTGTCATCTAAGTCACGGCACAAAGAGAAAGAGTTCTCTTCAGTGTTGCCACAAGCACTTTTTTTTTCGAGGTAGATTAACGTAAACGAGCGGGGTGGAACTGGGTCAGTGAGGGGTAGATTAAATAAAAGCTAATATATTCACTATTTTTCATTTAAGAGTCGCTAATTTTGGGTTTGCATAAGCATAAATGCAAACATTCCCAAGGAACTCACAATTCACTACAGAGTTTGACGTAGAACTAAATAAATTCATAGTTTTAGAGAAGCCGTTGCGCGGACCACATCACATGGCTTCCGAGTTGCGCGCGCATCAAATTGTTGACAACCACCATCTCTATGGTCCAGCGAATTGCTTTCAACTAGTCTAGTAGCCCAGTGGTCAGATGCTGTACTTTTGATACAGCGGTCCGGGTTCGATTATCGTCGATGTTTTTATATTTTTTCGGTTTTTTCTTTTTAGTTTTGCTTGGTTGCGCTTCGGAATGAGCGGAGGACATTGCATGACGTTAAAATAAAAAAAATAGAAATGTAACATTAACAATGCATGTGTTTGTCAATAATGTGATGTGCGCGCAACTCTGAAGTCCTGTGATGAGGTCCGGGTAACGTCTTGTCAGTTTTAGCACACAACAACAATTAACAAAAAAGCGGTAATTTTTTAGTTGTTGTCAGGCCGATTTTGTCGTTTTACGGTTTTTTCCTCAGAAACATACAAATTGAGTGCTTTTACGTCATTTTCGGACGGCGGAGCTCTTTTCCCCTAACCTTGTTACGTCACTGGCATATGTATAACGGTACCACATATTTTTAACAAAATTCGTCTTTGCAAACCGGATATTGTCTATTTTTATACCTACCTTTTTTTTTATCCAACCCAGCGCCGCTATTCGCTCCACTCCGCAAAACCGTTGATTACTATTAAGTTTCCACCAATAAAAAACGCCAAAAAATTACGTAAAAACACTCAATTTGCTTGGTTCCGAGGAATAAACGACAAAATCAGCCTGACACGTTAACTAAAAAATGGCAAAAAAAAACAACAAGTTCAGAACCGTATAGGTACACCGAAATGGATTTCGATTGCAAATTTTCGAAATCCATTCGGTGCACCTAGACTCTTGTTAAAGTTCAGTACATTAACGATTTACGCTATTCGCAAGGAAATCACGATCACGATAATCAAGAATCCATGGGTGACCAATCAATGTTAACAAGTTAGTATCGATCGATAATATCGTTTAATTAACCGACGCCCGTTTTCTAGCGACATCTTTTAGTAGAATGCCTTATTAGGTTATTATAACAACCGAAAAACTGCCGAAACTATAAAGTGTCGGCTAACGTCTTTAAAGACAATGTCTAAACTAGGTATTTTTTCACTTTTTTAAAGTATTGAATGTATTTTTTTGTGTAATTAACTATTTTTTTCACTGATATTTTGGGAGCGGGGTAGAAATGCTCGAGGGGAGCGAGAGAGCGAAATTGTATTAAAAAGGGGTAGATCTGCCCCGAACGGGGTAGCAGTGGCAACACTGGTTCTCTTTGTGCCGTGATCTAGTCATCTTCGGTGCCATAATGTCAGTGTCACTTGTCACTCTGTCTAATAGTGATGTGTAAAAAGAATCTACCGGATACTTTGCTGAGAAAAAATATCGGATACTCCTTTCACAGCAGTGCAGCAACGCCACGGTCACTTTAAGAAACGGTCGGGGCGTGGGGCGATCGATGAAAGAAGTGCGGAGCCAAATGACATGTGACGTCACAAAATGCCTGCAGCCATTTTGCTTGCATTGTTTTCCATTTGCAGGATTTGCTTTAAAAATATTTTGGCGCTGATGCTGTAGTATACTTATTTTAATTTCAAAACAATAATTATTGGACCATATGTGTATAAAATTGTACGTGTAGACATCTGAAGTTCAGTTATTTGGAACATTAAGTTGATTAGAATGCCGGGTGCGAGGTGTGCAGTTGCAGTTTGCAACAATAATTTTAAAGACTCAAGAGAAAAATGTTTGAACATTTCATTTCATAGTTTTCCAAGGGCCGAAAAACTAAGAAAATTGTGGATTGAACGAACCTATAAAAAACACAGCTTTAACCCTAAAACAAGTGTAATTTGCAGCGAACATTTTACAAAGGAAGATTATGAGTTAAATTTTCAGTTTGAACTTATTGGTAATTCAGAGAAGAAATGTTTATTAAAAACAGGTAAGTACCTACAGCTAACATTGTAAGAATAATATGATCAAAAGTAGAACATAATTAATAAGCAGCTGTACCCATTATTACTCCGTTTACCTAAATTATTTATTTTTAGCTGTTCCTTCGCTTAATCTAAAGCCAAAAAAAGGTATTGCAACTTATTCGAGAAGCAAATGGTTGGAACAAAAACAAAGAAAAGAGGTTGTCAGTGATTTAATCAATCCAGATCCTTTGGATGAAACAGTAATAGTTAAGTAAGTTGTAAGTTAAGTAAGCTGAAATTATGAACGACAATAGCAGAAGCTATATGAACAAAAAATAACTTTGAACTTCATGATACAGGTATAAGGTGATTATCAACCCTAGATCAAATATACGTAAGTATATGATCTAGGTTATCAACCTATAAAAGTCAAAAATGGGAATATTCAATTATTATGCTGAACAAAGTTCCTTGTATCATATTTGAACCTGACCTGTGATACACCAAAAAATCTAAAATCTAACATATTCGAAAGACGATTGACTTGCAGAAATTCTATTCACTGGGCAATTAAGTAGCGAGATGTCATGCCCAACCATGATAATGATGCCCAACAGTATAACCATTTTATAATAATCCCTATTATAAAATGGTATCTCTATGATGTTTTAAATGACCCGCTTTACCGGTAAATGGGAAATCAGTGCAATAAAACGAGACCTTCCTGTAGAACGAGATTGACTGAGGCATTTTGTGACGTTTTTCAAACGGATTGGCTGGTGTTCATTCGCCCCGACTGTTGAAAGTACCGTCTTCAGACAGCGGTCTATTTTGGACTTTTCTGGTAACCTTCGGCGACCTATGCCGAATGTCGGCAATATTTAAGTTATTTCGCATGGCTCTCCGCTCGCTTTGGTCGCAACCTAACGAAACTAACCCAAACTAACCCAAAATCAAGAAAAATATCATTTTACAAACATAACCTTAAAAATAATTAAAAACAGCTCGGCACTGACGGGATCGAACCAGCAACCTTCGCATCACAAACACACACAAGCGTCTAGCCTCAGACAAAGAAATTTCCCTTGTCTATGCGTCTAGCGAACGGCGTTACGACAATTCAACCGTCAAATTCAGACGTTATACTCGTGCGTGAAAAACATAAACCTCCCTTTAGCAGGGGAGTTTAAGAGAGGGCCAGAATTCAAAAGAGTACTATTAAATTCACGCATGGCTCTCTGCTCGCTTCGCTCGCTCCGGGACGCAACGAAACAAAACTAACCAAGGCTAGCCAAAACTAACCCAAATTTAAAAAAGGAAACAAACATAACCTTAAAAAAATAAAGAAAACATGACTCGCCACTGACGGGAATCGAACCAGGGACCTTGGTATCCATGCCCAAGTATCTGACCACTGCACTGTCGAACCTGTTGGCAGGAATTGACTGGTCCGTAAGCGATATTTCAGATACTAGTGCATTTGTGAATGCATGTGGTTTAAAGACCTGCAATTGGCAGGTATATGGTCCTCCGCTTGCCCCGGGGCTCAAAACAAGGAAACTAACCAAGTGCTAACCCAAGCTATACCCAAGAAAAAACCTGTTTACTTAAAAACCCGGGTCGCGGAAGGGAAGGCCTACCATGCAGACCCTAGACCATCTGCTAACTTACAAACAACTGGTCGCATCGCGAAGACATGCGTCACCTCACGTAGCTAGCCAATCACGCGCCTCTCATTCACAAGGGCACTATGAACTGAAATCTCGCATGCCGTCCAGCGAAATCAACACGCAAAATTCAACGTCAATACCCTCTTAAAGTTGGCAAAACGGCGATTTTTGACAATACAGAATAGCACAATTTGCTTGCACGCATGCGCTTATTATGCACCAATAAGGGTGATATGGACTAGTCTAGATACTCTGCTATTAAAAGTAGTACCTACTTTATATGATTACATTAATTTAAAAAAACCACAATCCAGATTTTTTTTCACAAATTAACATGAAATAACTTCCTTTTTCGATAAAAATTAATTTTATTTAAAAGTATTTGCAGCGCAGCAGCGCTAAAGTGCTCAACAGCCAATATTTTGTGTTCAAACTGTATACCAAAGTTACAAGAAACAATGATCTGCAGGAGCGCAGAACACGTAGGGATGCAACGATACTGAGAAGTATCGATACTTTGTACTTGTGAGTATTTTGTAGGAATGGTATCGATTATACTCGATACTTTGAAAATAGGTATCGATATACTTTTAGGTATCGAGTACGAGTACAAATGTGGCATGTAATTCGTGTAATTTAGATTTAGAAAGTTATTTAGAATTTATTTTTAGTTTTACCCTTACACTATACATTTTATTAATACGGAAATTAAATGATTAAAAGTGTAGGTATATTTATCTTTTACCTTCAAAAGCTTTAAGTATATTTGATGTATTTTTAGGCACTTTTTACAATACACAGCAAATTGGTTTCCCTTTTTAGAGTAATTCCAGCAATTATTACTTTTACGCTCTGAGATAATAATAACTAAATAAAGTATCAAAATATAAAAATGAAATGTTTCTTATTAAAATATATTAAAATATTAAACATAAACCATTAGCTGTGTCATTAGTATGACAACTTACCTCTATTTTTTTCAATATTTAAAATTATTGATATTAGGTTTGTTCTAGCATGAAATCTCGGACGGTTTGAAGCCTCCGGAGTTTGCGCATAGCAATAAAAGCGACGCTTATATCGCTATGCGCAAACTCCGGATGGCTTCAAACCGTCCGAAATGTCCTGCTAGAACAAACCTATTAATTTACCTACACGACCCTATACAAACACACAAACGATAATTATAGCTTAGTTTACTAGTGTCAGTGTCAATATAAAAGCAAGCATCAAGGATTTGGGGGAATCACCGATATCGTATTGTTTGATAATATCAATGGCAACACGCGTCTGTACATCTTAAAACGCTCTTTATTTTGTAAATGTAAAGTTTGTAGGATGGCGTTCATAGATAGTTATCGAATGTTGTTGGTTTGCACAACGCGGATTGCTGATGTTGAAATCTGGTTGAACGTAGAAAAAAGAATCGATACCTACTCAGAATCGAAGAAAAAGTATCGAGTACAAAATGTACTCGATACTATTTAAAAGTATCGATACTTTTCTTGCATCCCTAAGAACACGTCATAGAATACATACACATGACATTACACAATTAAATTTATTACAGAATAGAAGATGGGAATACGAACTAAATGAACAGAGTTCTTATCTCCATCAGTAAAAAATTCTTCCAATGAGTAAAATGCTTTTTTAACAAATATTTGTTTAGAACCACCTTTGACTTATCTTTAAACCTGTTTCTTATATTAGGAAAGCAGTTGTAAATCTTAATTGTGCTAAAATGTAAATTTTTTGGTAGATATTAATATTTATATCTTACAGTTATTAGATTATATTTTAACCTGATATCATATTCATGGCATGTGGAAAAGATCCACATTCTCAGTTACAAAATTTTTGGAAATAGAATAGATACATTTTTAGAACTTTCAGTTTGTTTCATTTTATACAATGATTCCAAGACACCTCTTTTGCAAAATCAAAATCTTAACATCAAAAAGGTAACTAGTATTTGGCCAATACCTCCTTATTGATTTGGCACAGAAAAAAGAAGACATACCATACAATTGTACAAACTAGTCAGCCAGTGTTAATAATCTGCAGCTAAGGCCAAAGACATTTAACCTCCTATAAATGTTTTTGGCTAAGGCACAGGAATGCAAGGAAAAATATCTGACTTATTCAATAAAAAAAATAGTAGCATTAGACAAAAATTGGCTGAACACACAAACTATCAACCCTTGATTATGAGACACTGTCGTCTCCAGCCTGTATTGCTTTGTTAAGTACTGTAACAGGCTAATAGGATGAGGAACATTTTTAGGTTTTAATAGCAATTGAACTACTTAAACAAGAACAAGTTCAACAACTTATTGAGTCAAGATCAAGTTATCCTGGAAATATTATGCACAAGATAGTGATATTTGATGCAATTTTCATGCAGTTCAGGGAGTCCATAAGGTTTTTAGCAGAACTTTACTTGCCCCTCAGCCAAAAGTGGTCCCATACCATCATGTATCAGACTATGTGTATAATAATAGTATTAGTTATATCGATGAGCAAATTTAGTCTAACTAAAATTTGCCCACTAGAAAGATTAGTTTGTGCAGTCCCAAATTTTTTTTTAAATCATTTATCAAAATGTAAGAGGGAGTGATGTTTTAGGAAATAAAAATCAGCCTACTTAGACTATATCAAAATAATGTAATAAGAAATTATTATCACCGAATCTTTTATTTATGCTGTCTACATGCTTCAATAATATTTTCTTCAGTCTCATATTGAGCAGCCTCAAAAGCCCTACAAAGTGTTAATATATCTCTTGATTGATTTGCCTTTATCCACACTTTTCCATTAACTCCGATCACTATTTCATAGGGAAACTTTTTTGCCAAAGTTCGCAATAGAGGATTTTCCACATTTAGTAAGGATTGCACTAATTTTAGGTTCAGATTTATTAGGAAACCGTCATTGGGTAGGACACCGAGACGCCCTGCTTTATAGTATTGATCTACACAAACTAATTCTGGTTCCATTTCTTTATGGGCATTCAAAAGTTTAGCATAAAGTGTGTCACCTATATTCACTTCTGGTTTCATCTTTTTTGTAGCTCCTTCAAATGCTAACATTGAAAGAGATGCCTGTTCAGCACTGCCAATATCAACTCGAAGTGTATCACCTGATTTTTTTGTTACTACACCGACAATTAGGTCCCCTTTTTTAGGAATGTACCTGTTTCTTGGACAGTCTATCCAATAAGTATTTGGAGCCCGAAAACAAAGCCTGCCAGCTTGAGTAGCGATTAGACTATTTGAGTCCTCTTCATTTCTACGAAGTCCTGGTCCTATTATCGTCTGTCTATCTTTTGATTTTATATCTTTGACTAGTTCTCCTGGTAGAAAAAAATCAATGATGGTGGTAGAAACACTCATTTTTAGTATGGCAAATCTTCTCTTTGCGAAAACGTGTATTAATGCTAATCTGGTAATATCAATTAGAAAATTATCAAATAAAAATAACCAAAAGTATTTTATAAACTTTTGTATTGTATTGTATATTGTATATTGTATATGATCAGTGTGTCCTGTCATATCACAAATGTCAGTCAGTGTCATTCTGTCTAATAACTCTAATAGTGATGTGTAAAAAGAATCTACCGGATACTTTGCTAAATAAAATTTGGGATTTTGAACTTTTCCGGCGACCTTTGCCGAATGCCGGCAATAATTAAGTTATTTCGCATGGCCCTCCGCTCCGTCTAATTTAACCTCCTCGATGTAATTTCTTTGGCCAAAGGAACTGTATTTTCCTTATGTATATTGCTTCACCATCTGATCATAAAAAATTTGTTTTTAATAAGTTATTTAAGTTCTGCTGTTAAAACTACTATTTAAGTTTTTGTAAAATCATCATCATCGTTTATTTATCTAAGTATTACTTTAATATGGCTACACTCTTAGCTTAAGCATGTCCTACATAGTATGATCGGCTGAGGTGTACGCCTAGTGCTGTTCTTCCAGCACCGTGGCCCTCAGATATCGACACCCATAGGGGGCTGTTGTTAGCCTAACTTAAAACTAAGATGTGTGGTACTGCTTTGTGTGTTGTGCTTTACTTGGGTATCCCCTTCAAAGCCGATAATGTATGTCGGAGCGAATGCTCTTCTGTTATTAGTGGGTTTGTTATTTCGTTATTACTTATTATACTTTACTGCCTGGTTGATATACAGGGAAAAATTTGTCAAAAACCCTGTTTAAATGCTCTCATGGAGCAGGGGGACAGAACACTACTATTTACAATATATACAACATGGATTCGTAAAACAAAAGGTAAATGTAAAAGTTAAAGACTTAAAACAGAATTAAGTCCATTCAAGTAGTTTATCTTTGTATCAAGTGCATGGGTCGAGTCTCCCGGTTCCGGCTACGGAGACATGGATGCTTCTGTGGCCAAAATCAAGTGAATTGTGTGTGTGTGTGTAGTCTGAGCGTATTTATGGGTGCCGTAGCTCCCTTGAATAGTCTCGCCCCCATGTCCGAACTTGGTGGACGGGCCAGTCTGAACGCAGGTTGTTCATGCTGCCAGTTCGGCGATGCACTCCTGCTATCGATTTATGTTAGAAAGATGGTTTATTAAACGTGATTGGAGATACCATTTACAGTGTTTGATGTATGTTAGGTTATCCTCTGGGATGTAAAGTTTTACGGAGGCATGAGTTGTTTATAGAACAATGAAATTTCTCTATAGATGGTCCCATATGTGGTTGGGTGCTCGGGGCTATTCGAAGAATCTGCATGCAAGTTTGTCGATATATTCCTCGACGAATTCCAGTTTAGCCCATGCATGCAGATCCTCGATTCTGACGCGATCAAGTAATGTCAGCGAGAACGCCGCTCGCAAATATTGGTTCTGGATTACCTGTAGTTTTTTCCTGTGTGTTTTCGCCACCGAGCACCATACTGGGGCGCCATGAAACAAGGCCGGTCTAATGATGGCTCTGTATAATATGAGTTTAATAGCCGGGCTAAGGTATGACCGAGTCAAAATTAACGTGCATAAGCTTTTTTTAATAGCCATGTTTTTTGCTATTATTGTATCAATGTGCTTACTAAAGTTCAGTTTGTTATCAAAAATGATGTAAAATAAAACACTCGTCAGGCGGAAGGACTCGTGTAGATGGTCAAGAATTTAAGAATAAAATGTATACAAGGCTGTGCGTACACTTCTTCAATATCGTCCCGGAAGCTTCGCGCTTTTGCTTACTATTTTATAATGTCTAATATTTCACTTCACGCGTGGCCATCTGCTCGCTTCGCTCGCTAAGGTGGCTCAACCAACAACAACTAACCCAAGGCATACCCAAAATGAAGGAAAAAAACTTTTTACAAATATAACCTTAAATAAAATAAAAAAAAACATCCATGGGAATCGAGGCTGACACGCCGTATCAGACGCTAACCATCTACACCACTCGGCTATCAGAGCACTTGACGGCTAGTCATTGCATCCGAAACACATCGGTAAACTAACACTTCAAATTTGAACATAATAGGCAAAGGCGAAGCTTCCGGGACGATATTGAAGGGGTGTACGCACATCCTTGTAAAATACATGCGCTGTCACCAGACCAGACAACGCTCAGACCAAATGCTCAGACGAAACACAAAAGATCTGTTTATGTTCTACAGTGACTAAAAGTCACTGTATTATGTTCGAGTGGAGTGTGTTATCCATTAGCGTCTCGTGAGGTCCAAAGTCAAGGATAGTCCTGACCAAACAAAAGCAAGACGCTAGCGTATATCGGAATTATCCATGTCTTTACGTTCTAGCGAAACTTCCACAACGCCTCGGTGGTGTAGTCTGGTTTGCCTGTCATTCTTGCGCTGCGGGTTCGATTCCCGTCGGTCGTGACAGATGTTTTGTTTGTTTTTATTAATTTACTTTTTTTCTTAATATTGGGTTAGTTTTGGTTAGTTCTTGTTGATTGAGCCCCCGTCGCGAGCGGAGGTCCATGCGCGAAGTTAACAGTGCGCCTTCAATTGCCTTGACCGCAGAACACTACCGTCTTGCTTTTGATTGGTCAGGACTATCCGTCACCTGGACCTCACTCGCGTCTACTGTGCCATCCTGCCATCTAGCGATTATTTATAGAAATAAAATACTTAATCTTTGGACACAAGTGTTTGGAGATCAGGCGAAATTTTCGATACCACATGCGCAATGGCGAAACAAGAACGAAATAGCGGAATTATCCATGTCTCTATCTACGTTCTAGCTAAACTTCAACAACACCTCGGTGGTGTAGTAGCAGAGAGAAAATAACTTAAAGGAGAGGCGACAGCCTGTTAAATCGATTTTGTATGCGCATTTCCAAACACAAAGGGTATAATTGTCAAAATCAAAACGCTGATTTCAGGTGATCAGATGTCATTGTCATTAGCTTAAAATATTTTTCTCCCGATACTTAGTGGTATTGTTGTCAACGGAGCAGAGTCAAGGTCACCAAAAATGGGTACACCAACATAAAAGGTGCCGACGCTTATTGTCGCCTCTCCTTTTAGTTGTTTTCTCTCTGGTAGTAGGCAGAGTGCTTGCCTGTCATTCTTGCGCTGCGGGTTCGATTCCCGTCGGTCGCGACAGATGTTTGTTTACCTTTTTTTGAGGTATTGCTTTTATTAATTTAATTAATTTTGAGTTAGCATTGGGTTAGTTTTGGTTAGCACTTGGTTAGTTCTTGTTGATTGAGCTCCCGTAGCGAGCGAAGCCAGCGGAGGTCCATGCAAAGCCATAATAATATCTGTTGTTCGTTTCGCCATTGCGCATGCGGCATCGAAAATTCCGCCAGGCCTCAAACGCTGGTTCTATAGACATCACAAAGAATCCAAAAAGCAAAAAGAGGGGTTCTTTGTGATGGACATGGACAGAGGATACAAAACGAGCAATAACTGGACTAATTGGACTATTGTTTCAAATGCCTTACTTACATCAATCAGTGCAAACAGCAATCGTATATAGAGAAATAACAGTCTTTATCAATTTAACGACAAAGAAAAAATTCAAAAAAAATTTGGTGTGTGCTTAAGACCGCACGACAGAAGTGAAAACTTCAACAGGTCATCGTTTGTCAGAATTTCGATCCGAGCCTTCGTTGCAGAGATACGGGCGAAAAACGGTTTTCCCCCCGTTTCGACCCCGTACCTCTTCCCGTTCTCCCGGAATTAATTATTTAAGTTTTTCCTTCTCTCCCCTCCCCTGGCCAAACGTGGGGGGTACGGGGTCCCGTTTTCGTCCAGGATCTTCTCTTTACCCCGGCTACATCCCCTGAAAATTTCGGCCCTCTACCTATACGGGAACATGCCAGTATAAGGATCGTTACGTTATATATCCGAGCATGACGCGTGATGCGTGACGCGTGATGCGTGGTGCGTGACGCGTGACGGCTCGGTCTCATTCAACCCCCACAAAAAAAAATTGCAAAACGCGCCTAAAGAAGTTTTCACTTCAAAAATATGTCAAAATAGGCACACTGACACACTCTCAATTGAATATTGAATCGCAATGATAATAGAAAAATGATGCAATGGCTAAGTTATTAAATACGTAAAACGCACGCGGTACGATAACCGATACAGTATTACAGTTAGCTTAGCATTTTAGAATTCTCCCGAACGCGCGGCGGGGGATTCCCGGGATAATATGGTTACGAATTTGCGATTACGATGTTGCCGATTGCCTTGCCTGTATCGCATATTATTTGCATTCAATAATCTATTAATTTTGACGAGGCCGAAACCCGAAAACATCAGTATCAGTCATAAACATAAAATAAAAAGTATCGATTCTAAAATCGCGTTTAAAAAGATCGATCTTTGATTAAATCGACCCAAAGAGAATCGATTCAAAAGATCGATTTTTTAACTTAAAGAAATCGATCTTCCATAAGATCGATTCTAGATCGGCAACTCTAGTTACCCTAGACTTACCTTGTCAAAGCCCTAGACACATATACGTTCTTTTATACGTATATGCCTAGCAACGCCACCTCTAGGTGGCGTTGTGCCTAGACAGTAGACAGAGGAGCATTTTAAGATCCTTTCACAAATAGTGCACTATGTAAAAATCGACCTCTCCTATTGGTCGATCCATCTCGTATTACAGTACGTTTTTGTGATGCAATCAATTTTTTTCAAGAGCTCTAGTGGTGTAGAGGTTTACATAGCTGGGTGTCACTTGGACGGCCCAGGTTCAAACCCCGTTACTTTCTTTTATTTTTTTTAAGATTATGTTTCTAAACAGTTTTTTTCTTGATTAGCGAGCGAAGCGAGCGGAGGGCCATGCGGATCGACCAATAGGAGAGGCCGATTTTTATATAGTGCACTATTTGTGTAAAGGATTTATAATGCGTCAGTCAGAGGAGCATTTAAAGATCCTTTACACAAATAGTGCACAATGTAAAAACCGACCTCTCCTATTGGTCGATCCATCTCGTATTACGATATGTCTGCGTGATGCAATCGGTTTCTATCAAGAGATCTTGTGGTGTAGAGGTTTAGATCGTTGGGTCTCACCTGGAAAACGCGGGTTCGAACCCCGTTGCTTTTTTTTATTTTTTTTTAAAGATTATGTTTCTAAACAGCTTTTTTTCTTGATTTTGGGTATGTTTTGGGTTAGGTTGGGTTAGCACCTGGTTAGTTTCCTTTTCTTGAGCCCCCGTAGCGAGCGAAGCGAGCGGAGGGCCATGAGGATCGACCAATGGGAAAGGCCGATTTTTATATAGTGCACTATTTGTGTAAAGGATCTTATAACGAGTCAGAGGACACCGAGGACAGAGATGTATTAGTAATTTTTTTACTTAGTGATTTATCACAAATTAATTTGTGGTTTTATCTGTGATTATTGATTAGTAATATTAGTATTTAGATTAGATTAGAACATTTATCTTTCATTCTTTCTATGTAAGTAAATAATAGAAATTATTATGAACCCTATTCTTGAATTCGAGGTTACCAAAGCTAACTTTTATTTTTTAAGTTACACTATACTATGTTAGACATTCTCTCTTTTCCCTTTTTTAACCCCAAAATCGTTTGTGATTTCTGACAAAACAGTCAAACGATCTCAAATATAAAAATATTTATCGAGTCTACTTTCAGATTCAGGAAATTTGCAGTTTTTTATGTTATACGGGATCGCCCGCTAAAATGGGGATAATATTTGGTAAAAAGAAGCCTGCAAGTCGAGTAACAGCTCAAGACAAAGCGGTTTTGGTAGGCTCTTAAACATCAAAGTGTATAAATTTAAGTAATTCACATGAAACTTTTTAGCAATTGAAACAACAAAGAGATAAATTGAAACAGTACCAAAAACGCATTGAACTGACGTTAGCGTCTGATAGAGAATTAGCCAAGAAGCTGATATCCAAAGGACAAAAAGAGTAAGTCATAATTTCATAATAGGTATATTATTGCTATTTTTAGTTGCCCTAAAGTGTTATATACCCGAAATCTGTAAATATGTATGTTAAAATAGATACCTAATGTTAATCTCTACCTTTTTTTTAGTCGAGCTATACTTTTACTAAAGAAGAAGCGTTATCAAGAGCAACTACTCTTGAGAACTGATGGCCAATTGGATAACTTAGAAACATTGACACATGATATAGAATTTGCCCAAGTAGAATTACAAGTTGTTGAGGGACTAAAGCGGGGAAGTGAAGCTTTGAAAAAGGTTAACGATGCGATAAATATTGAAGATATTGAACAAATTTTGGATGAAACTAGGGAAGCAAAGGAAAAACAAGATGTAAGTATATCATCTTTCTTGTGTGAAAAATAGTTAGGCACTCACAATATCTGTTCTGAATTGATTATATACTTTACCAGGATAATACCAAGGCACTATTTAGTGCTTAAGTGATTTATTGCACTCAAATAGATAAATAAGACATCTTCAAATGATTGCAGACAAGTTATCATCATTACTTTAACTGTGTACAGTGAATGGAAGACTTATGAATCAAACATTCCTGGGTTGAAAAATCACATATCTCAAAACTCCCATATGATATCTAAATATAATTATCTTCCTATAATATCTTCAATGTAGATATATTTATATTTTAAATCTCCAACTTTCGTGTGCTCATAACAATTTAATACCTATATTACAGGAAATATCTAGTTTACTTAGTGGAGCACTCACTCAAGAAGATGAAGATGCAGTGGAAGACGAATTAGCAGAAATTCTTAAAGAGCAAATGCCAGATGTGCCAATCGAGGAAGTTATTGGGGATGGAGAAGCTGTTGTTGATGAAGATAAAAAAGATTCTACTAAAAAAGGTAATGACAATAGTTGCTAGTGCAAATAAAACTTGAAACAAAATAAATTATTCCCAATTCTTGTTTGCAAAACTAATATGTGCCTAAGGCAAATGATTTTCTGATTTATGACTGTTGAATGGATCTGCACCGATTTACACATCCTGATCATACACAGATAGATAGTTGTATTTATTTATTCATTATTGCAGCAGCAAGATTATTCAGGATATGTGTACTCAACTGAGTACGGGTTAGTTGAGCTTTATCAGTAAATGTAAATTACTGTACACTAAATAAGCACTTACTTAAAATGCAAATAAAATTGATAGAATTAGGAACTAATTGTGTCAGATACTAAAATATGGTTTAAATAATATAATTTAAGTAATTAGGTGCCAATATTTTTCAAAATCTTAATCTACCTTGAAGGTATCCAATTATCTATGGCTTTATTAAAATCCTAGAAATATGTATTGTAAATGTAAGTTTTGGCACTGCTACCAGATGTCTTGTCGCATTTCTACATTAATAATTACTATGGCAATTTATACTTATTCCACTCTTATTTTTGACCAAGTTTTAGCAATCACTAAAACATTTATTGTCAGATAGATAATGTATACATTATCCTTTAAGGATTCGATCTGGTTTGCTTTATTTTGCATTGTGTTATTCTGCTGCATTATTTAAATATCAATTTTTCGAAAAGGGTAAATAAAGAAAATTCAGTTCCTCATCATTTCTGTAGGTATTTTATTTAGTAAAAAATTACTAGATCCTTGAGAAATGAGCTTCCTCAAAATATTTTATTCAAATTTTATATTATGTACCTCTTTCATATTCAAGTTTTGGTAATACCAAGGTATAAAGACACATTAAAACTCATGAGAGGGTCAAAGTTTATTCCCACATTTTATATTCATCCAATTTGTATTTGTAGCCTATTCGCTATGTGCGTTACACGACGCGACATCTGGTGGTACAAAATGTGGCGCATTTCTTAGATATGCAACACTTCAAGTACATTGGAAACAATTGAAAATTCAAGAAAAATTGTTGATTTTAGCGCAATATAATTAGTTCTGCAGATAATACGTCATATGAGAATATTTATCGATTCGACTGAAAAAAGGCAACTTTGATATCGAATTTTGTGTGTATTCAGCATAATACTAAAACTTTGTAAGTTATGAAAGCCTAAACATGAGAATATCATAATAATAGCATTGTAAAATTGATACCATTAAAAATTCGATTCATGAAGTTTTACTGAAATACATTAGAATGAATGAAGGCGATTTAGAATAATTTTTTTTTCAATCTGGAAATTGATAGACAAACTGAAAATATTTTATTAATATTTTCCGGGATTATTAGTGCTGTCCATTGCACTAATCATAAGAACCGGCTTCGAAAATATATCACACAGGTTATGATACTTACCCTTGTTGGTTCTGGTGTCATATGAGCACCATCGATTTTGAAGCATGTTTTGGGTTCTATGGAAAGATTACATCAAATGGGACACATTAACGCAAAAAAAATTGCGGATGAAGTACATTTTCTCAAAATAATTTGAAATTAAAATTTAACATACATTTTTTCCTAATAAACACAATTCCAGTAACCTAATATAAAGCTTCTTTTCATACAAATTGCAAATAAAACTGTTTCTTTCACTTTAAAACTATAAAATAATATTTATGAGATAAACGTCAACATGACTATTTCTTAAAACATGATTATATAGGTTGGCTTAGCACGGCTCAGTTGGTTGTTGTACGGGTAGATGTTACCAAGTGTAATTTCTATTTGGTTCTAAAATATATCAGCCTCGTGTTGAATATGTTTCAAAAGTACTGTGGGACGAAAACTTCTTATAAGTAATGATTCTTAATGGCTTTGTTTAATAAAATAACAATAATTCGGATATATTATTTACTAGAATTAAATGTTACGCTAGAAGGGGGTCACTTTTAATAATAAGTCATATAAACTAATTCATTTAGTTTATTGAAATAGATACAAATTTAAAAGATCATTTGGATTAGTTTAAGAGGGTATCACACGTAGTGTGTTTGTTTTGTTACTTTCAATTAATTTTGATTTTGTGATGGGCGGGGTTGGTCAAGCGCGCTCGCCTCAATGTGCTTCTTTGACTAATTAAAGTTAGTTTCGATTATTTTTGCTTAATCTGGAATACGTTAATTAGGGGTAGTTTTGGTTAGTTTAGGTTAGTATGGGTTAGTTTTGTTTAGCCTGGGTTGGTTTTGCGTAGTTTATGATAGCGAAGAGAAAAGGTCGCGTAGCGCGCTTTTCTTTTTATTTTGGTTAATAAGGGTTAGTCTGGGTTAGTTTTGGTTAGTCTGGGTTAGCTTGCGTTAGTTCGGGTTAGTTTTGGTTAGTATGAGTTAGTTTTGGTTAGTCTGGGTTGGTTTTGCTTAGTTTGGAATGTACTTTGGTTACATAGGGTTAGTATGTGTTAGTTTTGGTTAGTCTGGTTTGGTTTTGCTTAGTTTGGGATAGGGAATAGACAAGCGTCTCTTGTGTACTTTGGTTAAATAGGGTTAGTTTTGGTTAGTTTGGGTTAGCTTTGGTTAGTAGGGGTTGGGTTTGGTCAGTCTGGGTTGGATTTGCTTGTATTGGGATAGCGAAGAGAAAAGCCACTTGTCTTTTTACTTTGGTTAATTAGGGTTAGTCTGGGTTAGTTTTGGTTAGTATGGGTTTCTTTTGGTTAGTCTGCGTTAGCATGGGTTGGTTTGGATTAGTTTTTGTTGGTTTGGGTTAGTTTTGGTTAGGCTCGGTTGGTTTTGCTTAGATTGGAATAGCGAAGAGACAAGCGCGCGTAGGCTACTTTGTTTAATTATGGTTAGCCTGGGTTAGTTTTTTTTAGTCTTGGATAGTTTTTATTAGTCTGGGTTAGTTTTGGTTAGTTTGGGTTAGTGCTGGCTAGTTTGGGTTAGTGTTGGTTATTTTGGGTTAGCTGTGGTTGATTTACTGACAAGCGTGCGTAGCGCGCTGGTCTTTTAAAATTATTTCATTTTATGAGATATATACTTGATCTAGGGCATTTACTGGGAAATGAACAAATTGAGTCGACAGTGTACCGTAAGTAAACTCATTACTTATATATACATGTATGGCTAAACAGCCAGGGTTAGTTTTGCTTAGTATGAGTTACTTTTGATCAATCTGGGTTAGTTTACGTTAGTCTGGACTAGTTTTGGTTAGCTTGGGTTACTTTGCATTAGTCTGAATTAGTTTGGGTTAGTTAACAGACAAATGGGAGCTTATTTGGTTAGTCTAAGGCATATGGGGAACAAGCGCGCGGTTTGCGCTTGTTTAGTTACCTTCACAAGTTGTTATTCTACTTTATGAAACATGCTCCTGGACTTGGCAACTTGCTTACTTGAAAATCAAGAAGGTTAGCCAAGTCTGACAACATTGCAAGTAAATTGTCATCATTAACGTTATATTGGGAGAGTTTTCGCATTTAAATGTCACTAAACAGTCTCATTTCTGAAATTTCTTTTTCAATTTTTGGCGTCAAAATTGCTTCATCCGCAATTTTTTTTGCATTAATGTGTCCATTTGATGTAATCGTTCCATTGAACCCAAAAAAAAATCTTTAAAATCGACAATGCTTATATGACACCAGACCCATTTGGAACTTTATTCAGCTACTATACAAATATACACGCGGAATACATCAAAAAGGGTCTGGTGTCATATAAGCACTGTCGATTTTAAAGATTTTTTTGGGTTCAATGGAACGATTACATCGTGTATATTTGTATAGTAGCTGAATAAAGTTCCAAATTTCTCCGACTCGCGAGCACGATCGTTCGTCAGTTCTCCCACTACCCTAACGCACAGAGCGAATATAAGAGACCATGATTCATTGATTATATTATCACCATATGTTTATTAACATTTGTATGAAAGTTATTGATATCCCAGAAGTCCCTTTGTAATATATCACTGTTTTTTTTTTAATGGTTTGTGCCAATACCTTTGTTTCTACATGTCTTTCTCTAATACATAAGTATGACTGTAGTTGCTTAATTAGATTAGCATTAACTATGGAAGTTAAGGCCTTATTCAAAAGACATTGCTTCATATTATTTCATTGACACGAGTTGGCTGTCGCAGAGTGTTGACGTGTTTAATTCTCTGTAAAGTTTTATCTTTTTATCGTGTGTTATATAAAAGTATAATAGTTGTGATGCATATCAAAAGTTTTGTTAAACCCTAAGCTATAAGATGGAAAAAACTAGAAGACATAATTTTGGTTAGTTTTCGCGTAATACTGATTAATACAAATAACAATACCGGCCATTGTAAATAAATAATAGAAAGGATTTAAGTGCCTGTGTTGTTATCAGTAAATTCCTGGTTCCACGAATTTTGAACGTTAGTGAGCTGCATAAAATTAGCGTTAGCGTTTAGCGTTTACGTTAAACGTCAAAAAAAAAAAATGGTTGAGTTGAAATGTATATATGAATAGTTTTGATTTTAAAGTTTTTGTGCTTTAAAGATGGCCTCGAAATTTAAACTTGGATGCTGTGCAAACAAGACCTATATCTACTACTGCTGCATTGTTTGCACAAATATATTTCACCCTAGCTGTCTAGAAAGAGATTTTAGGTATCATGTTAAACTGTCCAGCCCGAAAATATATTGCTCATCCGATTGTAGACAACTTTTTGAAAGTAACCAACTGTCAAACCCGTTAAGAGATGAGTTGGAAAAACTACAGGAGGAAAACCATTTACTGAAGATTGTGATTGAAGAAAAGAACGACCAGCATGAAAATCTACTGGTAGAAAAAGAGGAGTTAATAGCGAATCTGAAGGAACAAGTTGAAACTATGAAAACTGAGCTTAAAACTCTTGAAGAAGCATATAAAAGGGAAAGACGAAAAACTCAAGATTTTCAAGACGAAGTTTTTGAAACAGAGAAAAGCCTAGTTGAATCTTTGAACATGCAAAAGCAGAGATTGTACAGTTTAAAAAGCAAATACTCACTTTGGTTGCTGAAAAAGAATCCTTAAAAAGTGCCTTAAAATCACAGACTGAATTAGTGACCAATATCCAAAATGATTTTAAGGAGCTTCAAGATTTAAATAGATCTATGATCAAGTCAATAGCGATTCTTGAGTTGGATAACAATATGTTAAGGAACGAGGTTAGCAAACTAAAGAACGACTTGGATACTTTTGCTGGTGCTGATAGTCCTAGTGCTGACTCTATCAAGTGCGCGTTGGGTTCTGTTCCACAGTCCTGTGAATGTGAAGTTACCTGAACCACCAAAGAATGACGACTGCTTTGTAGTAAGTGAAAAGCAATATCCCTATATCCATGTGACAAATAAAATTTAAAAAGGTTCTTATTCTAAGTGACCAAAGAGGGTATAATTTGGGTAATGTATTAAAAAGCATGTCTGGGAATCTTAATATCCAATCATTTGTCAAACCTTATGCCAAGTTTATGAATGTTGTGGAAAATATTGATGATTTAACATGAAACTTTTCTATAAACGATTATGTAATAATTATAGCGGGTTCTAACGACTTGAATCAGAAAAAAGTTCCCTTATTTAGAGAAATAAATAATAAACTAAAAAACATGACCCACACAAATGTAATAGTTCTTTCTGTTCTCCCTATTTTTAGCACTAATTATATTCCTAAAATAACTACTCTAATATCAAAATTTAATTCTAAGCTTAAAAATTATTTGAATAGGTTGAATTGTTGTGTACAAGGCAGCTTTCATTTCTTAGATACTTTTAATGGTTTCTCCCCTATGAAAAAGAAAGTTATTTGTGCAAAATTGTTGCATATTATAATGTCGCAAAAAATAAAAAAAAATCTAGTTTTTGTAAGCATTAATGATAAAGTTTCAAGCTTGGATGCTGGCCAAGTTAATGTTGCCCAGAATAATGTTAATGTTGACCAGAATAATGTTATTGATCTTTCTGAAAAAGAAAAAGTTGGAGAAGGGGGTGATTGTTCATCAGAAAATGTTAGTTTAAATTTTCCCACTCTAACACAAATACTGCCGGGAACTTAGTTCATTTGGATGTTACAGGTCTGTCTCTCCTCCTACTAAACATTCAATCATTGAGAAACAAAGGTAATGAATTGTCTTTGTTTATTGAAAGTTGTGATTTTCCCAGTTTGGTTTGTATCACTGAGCACTGGCTGAGAGAGGACGAAATTGTAGATATAACTGATTATACAAGATTAGCTTCATACTGTAGGACTACATCATCTCATGGAGGTAGCATGATTCTAGCAAATAACAAATTCTTAAGTGCCAATTCTTTTATACCTATTACTATATATAATGACCTACTCGAGGAGAAAGTCTTTGAATTTACAATTATCTTTTCAAAAACAAAAAAATTATATATTGTTTGCATATATAGATCACCTATATCAGATGAAAATATTTATCTAAGTAAACTAGACACACTTTTATCTCTGATTCCTTCCTCCTCGTCTGTGATACTCACTGGAGATTTTAATATAAATTTTTTAGATACAAATTCAATTGCAACAGTTAGGGTTTAGAGTGTGTAGAGTGCTATAGTAAGTTTTATCAGTCATGTCTTAGGACCGACTGGAGAGAGGTTGATACATCAAATAACCCTATTGAGGAATTTCATAGGATGTTGATACAAAATTTTCATATAGGTTTTCCACTCAGAAAAATTAAAATAAATAATAAAAAACCTTGGTTTACCAAAGGTATAAAAATATCCTCTAAAAATTTACGATCTCTTCACTATATAAGAAAATTTACAAGTAGCTTGACCTTTAATGCATACTTTAATAGGTACCGATCATTACATAGGAAACTTTTAAGGCAGGCCAAGGCTTTGCATTATCAAAACCGTCTAAAAAGGTCGGCTAATAAACAAAAGGAGAGTTGGTCAATCATAAGTGACATAAAACAAAACAATAATCAATCTTCCAAAATACCTGAGACAGGCCTTTCACCTGATCTAATTAACAAATTTTACTGCTCAGTAGCGGACAATCTTACCAAAGATATTATTCAAAATTGCGACCCTCTTAAATACCTAAAAAATGAGACTAAAGTTGGTGATTCTTTTTATTTTGTCCCTACAGATTTAGATGAGTTAAAACGAGTTATGTCAACAATTAAAAACAAGAAAAGCACAGGAGATGATGGCCTATCAATCAAAATTTTTCTAAATTTACCAAACAGTGTTCTTCTGAGATTGGTACATCCTATTAATTACTCTTGGCAGTTTGGAATTTTCCCTTCATGTCTTAAACTTGCAGAAGTTATACCTATACATAAGGGGGGTAATTCAGAGGATCCATCTAATTTCAGACCAATATCGCTCCTGTCTCTCTAAAATCATTGAAAAACTGGTTAAAGACCGTATGTTGACCTTCCTGGATAAGCACCGGGTCTTAAGCTGCTACCAGTTTGGATTTCAGCAAAATCGAAACACGAGTGATGCAATCTTTGAGTTTTTGGGGGGGCTTTACTCGGGGATCAATGATGGGGGAGTTGTTGCGGCGGCTTTCTGTGACATTGCCAAGGCATTTCATTGCGTGAGTCACGGAATTTTGTTGCGGAAGCTCTTCCATTATGGATTTAGAGGGGTGGGACTGTCATGGCTTGAATCATATCTATCCGGGCGTTCTCAAAAAGTTTGTGTTGGTTCTGCTCAGTCTCAAGTTCTGGAAAATTGTTGAGGTGTTCCTCAAGGATCTGTTCTAGGCTCCATTTTGTTCCTAATTTTCATAAATGATCTAACCTTATTGGACATCATAGGCAAATTCACCCTTTTTGCGGACGATACCACAATTTTGTGGCATTGCATGGATTATCGGATGCTGACGGGAGTAATATCCGCAGATCTTTTGAAGATTAAATCCTGGTGCAATTCTAATCTTCTTCTGTTGAACCTTGCTAAGACTAATATTGTATCTTTTAAGTCAAACCTCCAACTTAATATTACCTTTGACAATCTTTCTATGGAGAGCCGGTTTGAAACTAAGTTTCTTGGACTGACCATTGATGGGAGACTACATTTTGATGAACATATTATGGCACTTGGCAAAAAGATCTCTTCTGGGTGTTATGCTGTTAGACTTGCTTGTAGTGAACTGGGACAGTCCATGGCAAAAACAGTATATTTCGCACTTATTGAATCTAGTATAAGATACGGTATTTGTTTCTGGGGATCATCAAGCCAGTACTTGCTGAATTCAATTTTCCTTATTCAGAAAAGGGCTGTTAGATATTTGTGTGGCTCGACTAATAGAGACTCTTGTCGGCCTCTATTTAAAAGAGAAAATATTTTAACTTTGTACAGTCTATTTATACTAGAAACAGCATGTCTTATTTATAAACATCGGCAAGAGCTCCAATCTAACAATGTGATATATACAACACGGCAGAGACATAACTTACCTCTTCCTATTCCTCACTCATCCTTAGTGAAAAACTCAATTATTTATGAAGGTATTAAAGTATACAACCATATTCCGGAAAGAATCAGGGCCTGTCCCACCCTAAGATGTTTAAAAAAAAATGTTCAGCGTATGTTGCTTGATAGGGCTTACTATGGCTTTGATGAGTACTAGAGCGATCTTTTCTGATTGTTTTTTTTTTGTTGGTTTTTTTTTGTTTTTTACTTTGTAATGCCGAGTGCAATTTAAATGTATTCTGTGAATTAACAGTTTTAGCGAATTTTATGCAGTTTTAAATTCCATGACTAGATTTGTTTTGATTTTATATTCAATTTTATGTATGTATATTTATTTTTTATATTCTTGTAATACCTACCATGCTTTGTCGAAAAGATAACATCTTATGATAATAAAGCTTATTTGACTTTGACTTTGACTATGAAACTTTTCCTGTATCTTTTCTTCACTGGCGTAAATCCATGTTAGAAATTGGTTAGTTTTATTTAAAAAACCTCTTGATCAGTTCTGTTAAGAGTATTTTTGCAACAATGCATACAATAGGGGAGACCGTGGCTAGTTGGCTACAGGGGTAAGTTGGCACAATGCTTATATCTGCGATTGGTGGGCATGTTTAAACGCAAATATCATTAAAATATAAAACCGACAACTCTCAGCAACCATGTAAAACGTCACGCGCCGAAAGTCACTCGTTGAACCCCTGTTAGTTGTGTTTGTTTGTTTTCAATACCGGTAAGTAAATTTTTGTCCCCTTAGTAATTTATGAATAATTTGTTTAATATAACGTTTTTAACTTGATTTTGTTATCGCAATTTGTTGTTACGTGTCTAGTTGACATACTATACTAGGCAAAGTTTATAAATTATTGTTTGGTTTTTGGGAAAAATATGTGTTGTTCTAAAACCTGTGCCGGGGCAAGTTGGCACATGGGTTCCGGGGCATGTTGACACAGTGTGCCAACTAACCCCAGATTTAAACTAGCATAATTAAAACTAATTAAAAAACAGTTTTAGATGTGAGAAACTATACAAACCAGAACCCAGCTTGCCTCTAGGAAGAAATACTACTCCACCATCTACACCGGAAGAAATACGACCATTGCCAAAAGCGCCACCAAGAAAAACTGCCCCTGCGCGGCGTAAAAGGAGATCGACAGCTATTCTTACGGATACCCCAATCAAAGGTGCGTTGGAAGAAGAGCAGAATGCTTCTAAAAAGAAAAAGGAAGTTGCAGCCGAAAAGGCAAAAAAAGTACTTGAAAATAAAAAAGGAAAAGAAGAAATAAAGCTAAAACAGAAAACCAGGACCATTAGACATGTTTGTGCAGATGACTCTAATTCTGATGAAGAAGAGGAAACTTTATGCTTGGTCTGCATGGACAGTTTTACCAACAGTGAACCAGGGGAAAAAAATGGGTTCAATGTGTGGCATGCCATATGTGGTCTCATGAGGCATGCACCATCAAAGAGCCGCGATACATATGTTCAAATTGTGACTCGGATGATTCTGACTTGACTATTAACTTTTGATGTTTAAATAACTGTAAACTTTATACTACTTTCTGTTTTAGCTTTTTGACGTTTTTTTTTTATTCTATTTTATTTCATATTCTCTTAGAAGGTAATAAATGTTAAAAAGAAAAAAATTGTTTCTGTCTATATAACTTACATATGCCAACTAACCCCAATTAGTGTGCCAGCCTACCCCCCAAACTGGGGTATGTGGGCACACTTACACTGATGTTTTAAAAAAAGTCTGTAACTATTTAACTTTTTTTAATATAGACACTTTAAACACTCTAAAATGTAGGGAAAATATGCAAATCTGTTCTGCATATTTTGTAATTCAGATCAATCGTCTGATGGGCTAATTAAAAAAAAATTGAAATGTGTGCCAACTAGCCCCGGTCTCCCCTACTTATGAGATATTAATTTTGTATTTAATGATTTTAACTGAACACCCGATTTTTTATGAAATGGATCTGAGAAGGGGCGTGGCAGATCAGCAAATCTAAATTATTTTGAAAGTTCCTGTATCTGAGAAAAGGCGGGCATATCAGGACAAAAAAAAAGTTCCTGATGGTTACCTAGAAAATAAATACTTTCCTACAAATAAATTGAAAGGGAAGTTAAAAATGCACTTTCTCTGCTTATTTCTTGATTTCATTTCTTAAAACTATGATTATAAATACATTTCTGTAATAACTTCAGTGTGGTTTTTGTTTTCAGAAAAAGCGAAAAAATCACATAAGGCTGTGGATCCAGTTGCGTTAGAGGCTTAATATAGTATTAAGGTAATTTTGTACTTTATAATCCTCAGACATTTTTATCCTAAATTAAGTTGTAATATATTGATAATATTAAGGTATGTAAATATAATTAAATTTATAATGAGACCGTATTTTGTAGTTTGCGTGGTTTAACAATTTCTTGTGTGTACGTACGGTTGTACTTTGAACTGCTTGTGCTTGTAGGTATTGTACAGACTCTTCCACAACAAATATTGAGAAAAAATTGTTGGATACATGGTATTTAATGTAATAACTAATTTTTGAAAAGTAGCAAAATATGTATAAATATTTTTCAAAATTTCATCCCCTCTACCCATAAAATTATGGCTATTTTGACCTAAAATTATTATAGAGAAGGGTGTTTGAGATATTGCATTTAGATGTGGATCAGTGAATTAAGGTGAACAATTGAAATGGCCATGGTCCATTAGCGCCTAACAAAGAATCTGTTTATGTTAATATTACGCAAGTAAAAGTTTATGAAGTTCGTAGTTATTTGTCTATTTCATTATTGTTTTAAGATTTTTTTCGATGTGTAAACATCTTACGCGGCGGTAGAGGGTAAATCTCGACAAATGGGACGGAAAAGTGGGGACGGAATGTGTAAACCGATGTGACATTATAACCCGTGCGCATTGAGGAGCAAGCTAATCCAGGACGGCCGCGATTGCAACGACTCAAATGGCGCTTCTAAAAAGCTAGCCGCTAGTGCGGTATTAGATTTTCATTATATTATATTCGCAGTGTATTTGGATCCATAGCATAGCTTATTTTTAATAGACGGTTGGATTTAAAATGAATTTTCGCTTGAAAATCCACGACAATTTCGTCCGAAGCCACGGCTATCGTCCTAAAAAAGTCCGGAAATTTCTGATTTTTATACAATTTTGCCATTTAAAATCGTTTTTAAACGGATTTTAGACGATAAAAAAACATATTTTGAATTAAATAAACTGTCAAAAGTTTTCAGATGCCCAGACGTTTAAAACAATATCGAGTCATGACTCTCCTAAAATTCGCAAAATTTGGTTATTGACTTTCCCAAATCAAAGGATGCCGCCCCAAGATGACTAGCTGGTAGTGAATAAGCTGTGTCCATACGTTGATGTTATTCATGGATAGGCATTAGATTTTCGTGTCGAATTTGTGCAGTGAATTAATCCACTCCGATTGAAGCTGATCCATAGACGCAGAATTTGCGATAGCTTTTTACTGTTATTTTCATTTTTAGATTTGTTCGTTCTTGACGACGGGGACAGATTTGATCCTCGAAACCTCGACCGTTTTCCAGTTTTCTTTAGGTTTTTCAGCTATCGTTAGGGTCACTAAGCTAGCACTTGTGCTGTTTACACCCTGGAGCCAGAGTCGAAGAGGCTCTAAGAATTTGTAAACATTTGTGGAGCCAAAGGCAATTGCAAGGTAAACCATATTTTATTGATTAAAAACATTTTTTTCAAAATTTTAGGTATATATTTTTTAAATACTTTAATGTAACACCCACGTAACTAAGTTTTTATTCTATGAGTTAGGGCCCTTCAATTTCACGAAATGACGTATCTCTTTTTTTTTGAAATTTTAAGCAGATAAAATAACAAATGGCTCAATCTTTGCTCATGTTTAAATAGTTTATATATAAAAGCAGATATACTAACAAATTCAATTAAGTAGCACTAATACCTTTTTGTCAGCAACAACTCAAATATCGCGAAAATATTTAAAACGTTCTCCTGTAAAATTGGAAAAAATGTTTACCTTGCAATTGATTGCCTTTGGCTCCACAAATGATTACACTTGTTTTGAATTGGTATAGAGGATCTTCGGCTCTGGCTCCTGGATGTAAACAGCACAAGTGCTAGTTTAGTGACGCTAATGAAATACCTAGATATCTTCGACGTTTCGATAAGCAAGTCTGCTATCGTTATCAAGAATAAAATAAACTAAAAATGAAAATGGTTAGCATATACAATAAAACAGTAAAAAGCTCTTGCAGATTGTCAAGCTTTGAACTGACTTTGACAAGATGACAATTATAATGCCATATTTAATTACTGGTTACTGGTCTTTAGCGTGATATTGAGCTGTTTCGAATTTTGCAATTTCTTTTTGTGTGACGTGTATTAAACAGTATTAGAAGTGTTTTGTGATACGACACATATTGCGCAAATCACTTTTGACGCCAAAAATTGAAAAAAAAATCACCAATGAGGCTGTTTAGTAATACATTTTAACGCCAAAAACTCTCCCAATTTGACGTTAATGATGAAAATTTACTTACAATGTTGTCACACTTGACTAACATTCTTGATTTTCAATTAGGTAAATGTCCCAGGTCAGGTGCATGTTTCAAAAAGTAGAATAACAACTTGGCAAACTAACTAAACAAGCGCGCGTAGCGTCTTTAAACCAATAACACCTAACCCAAAATAACCAACATTAACTCAAACTAACCCAAACTAACCAAGACTAACCCACATTAACCCTAATTAACCAAAGAAGAGACAATGTCTTCCGTATCTCAGATTAAGCAAAATTAATCGAAATTAACTTTAATTAAATAAACAAGCGCATTGACACAAGCGCGCTACGCGCTTGATCAACCCCGCCTATTACAGAATCAAAGCTAACTCCAAGTAACAAAACAAACGCACTACGCTTGATATTCTCTTAACTAATCGAAATGAACCAAACAAGGGCGTATTTGTGTCTCTTACTTTTGGTCGTCAAAAACGAGCATCTTACATAACCCAATCTAACGAATCAATATTATTATTTATTATTTAAATAAACACAAAGTACTTCTGAATCACCACCTATCTATAAAGTGTTGGCTGGGTGTATCCAACAAGATACCGTATTTTAGAACCGAACAGAAATTACACTTGGCAACACCTATGCTTACGTCAGTTGAGCCGTGCCAACTGCCAAGCTAACCTAAGACGAATTTTGGCGTGTTTACCAGATAGTATATGCTGTATTTAGTTGGGTCATTGTCTTTATAAGAAAACAAAGGTTGGGTTAATACATTTTATCGATTCTAGTAGGATAACTATGAGGTATCAGTGACGTTACAACATAATACACATGCAGTAAACATGTAACAATCCTGGAGAGATGGTTATTTGGAATATTATCTTTAGAGCATCTTCTTTTAATATACAGAGCTAAAGTGAGAAAGGAAATAATTACCGCACTGGCGACTGATAAACGAACAGGTACTTATGACTTGACATATTGAAATGGCGGGAACGCGTCACCTTCCAAACATATAATCTTAACATAATTTTATTGTTAAAATACATTTGGAGTACAAAAACAGGTAATACGTTAATAAAAGAAATGATTATAGATACAAACGACACTAAACAACTACTTTTGTTTTCTGAATCAAAAAAATATAGGTTAAGATGTTTGTTATTTTCATACATTCCCCTTGCCCCACTTCATTTAGGTAACTATGACCTCACAATATTTACTGCTCGTAGTATGTTGTTTTCATATCGCCAAAATTCGTCTCTAGATAGATAGATAATCATAATTTAAAAGAAATAGTGTCATGTTGACGTTTGCGCCAGAAATATTATCATTTTAAAGCGCAAAAACAGTATTTGCGGTTTTTAAGAAAGCGAGCTGGTAAAAAACCTTTTGAGGCAACTATTACCTATTCTTGTTTCATTATTACGCATGCCCAAAACCTTTGCATGGAAAAGTTAGCAGAGAAGTTTGGATTGGAATATGTGGGATAGTAATTAACACAACTGCAGTGAGTAAACTTTGTGATTTTTTTATGACAAGTAGAAACATTTGCGCAACATTTAATGTGTGGGAGATGGAAAGGGAAGTAACGTAGAATATGACAGTATTTTTATTATTTTGGTAGCCAATAAGTGCGCAAAGTAAATAATGACCAATTAATTTGTTTATGAAGTTTTATATATCTATAATTTGGTGTTATTCGCTTAGGAAGAATTTAATGATTTTTGTTGAAAGGATTAGTTAATTTTTAAGTGTCCCTTATCAACTTCAGTTTTTAGCAAAGGTAGCCAAGTGCTATTAAAACTAACAGAAGTTGAAGCAACACATTCATCTTTATTTAATAAAATTCAAGCCTTTCTTTAATTTTACGTTTTTTAGATGAAGGTTCCTTTGCTAAAATACTTGAAGCGTTCCATTGTATTCTGTGATTGTTATCAACTGCATGTTGACAAATATGTGATTTGTGGAATTGTGCATTTCTAATGTAAGTTTGGTGTTCTTTTATACGTTTTGATAATGATCTACAGGTCTCACCTATATAAAATTTATTACATTCACATGGTATTTTATAAATAACATTTTTAGTAGTTTCATTTTCATTAAGTGGTTTTGTTTTTGTTAGTTTGGATCTAAGGGTGTTTTCTGTTTTGAAAATGGTACGAATGTTAAATTTATCACCTATTCGTTTTATTTTGTATGATAAACCAGGAATATAAGGAATAAAGAGGTTCGTAATAGGTCTATCTTGATTTTGTCTGATATTTGGTTGTTCAAATTCTTATAAAGCATTTTTGAATGAAATCAATAGAATAGTTATTATTAATTAAAACATTGCTCAAAAATTCTTTTTCTGTGTTAAAACTTTGATTATTACAAATTATTTTCATTCGATCATATAGACTTTTTACGACCCCCTTTTTGACCATTATTCGGTGATTTTAATTAAAATTTAAATATCTGTTTGTATGTGTAGGTTTTCTGTATATCTTTGTTTCGAAACTATTCAAGTCTTTTTTTATAAGAATGTCAAGAAATGAAAGTTGTTCATTAATTTCTCTTTCTATAGTGAATTTGATTGTGGATTCTTTGGTGTTAATATGATTTAGAAAATCGTTAAGAAAATATTCGTTATATGGATAAATTGAAAAAATGTCATCTATATAACGCCACCAAATTAAAGGTTTATATTGATAATTTTCAACAAAATTTAATTCAAAATTTTCCATAAAAATATTACTTAATAAAGGTGATAAAGGCGAACCCATAGCCATACCATTGTTTTGTTGATAGTAATTGGTATTGTATTGAAAATAAGTAGTTTTTACGCAAAAAGTAAGTAATTCGAGTATTGTGTCAATATTAAGTTTTGTACGTTCACCAAGGTTAGTATCATTTGCTAATTTATTTCTTACAATATTTAAAGTTTTATCAACAGGTACGTTGGTAAATAGACTAACAACATCAAAACTTACCAGAGTATCGTTAGGATTTAAATTAATTTGTGATAGTTTCTCTAAAAAATGTTGTGAGTTTCTTATATATGAGTTAGTGTTGTTAGCAAGTTGATTAAGAATGTTGAGTGGTGTGTTGGTGAATTTATACAGCTGACTATTGGACGTAGAGGAATATTTAGTTTATTATTTTTGGTACTCCATAAAAATGAGGTGTTTTGCTATTGTGCGGAGTCAGTTTGAATCTTTCTATGTTATTGAATTGATTTTTGTGTTTTTTTAACATATTGTATATCTGTCTCTCAATACGTTCTGTTGAGTTGAGAGCTAAAGTATTTTTGGCTGAATTTCATCAATTCGTTTGCGAACTTTACTCCCTGTGGACTGTGTATTATCAGGATATTGAACTATTTTATATTGGAACATGGGAACTGTTAAAAAGTGAATTTACTTCAGTTTACCTTGCGGTCTTGGCGTGGCTGTTAACAAACTTTTATCATATTTGTGTACAAAGAGAAATGAAATAACTAAGTGTATTGTATATTGTTTTTCAAAACTTATAGTTTCAAGTAAATGTATAAAAGTCGTCATTGTCTAGTAATAGGACATGTACTGTTTACTGTTACATTCTGTAATATTTGTCAATTTTTTAGAGTATTGAGTCGAACACTGAAACTACCTATGCAACAATTATTGCTCTCCTTGAACATTTACCTTGCAATTTTAACTTACACTTCAGTGAAACTAATTATATATTATAATATTGCTGGCTATATAGTAAACTCCCTTAAAAAAACAATCAAAAACTTATGGAAAATGCATAGCAAAATTAGGAAGTACCGACACTGTGTACAAAAGTTTTACTAAATTTACTCTTTTGAAATCATATAGAATTTATACTTTGTTTTTTTTTGTAGTGAACCTGTATTTTATTTTTTTTTATTGAAATGGAAAGTGTCTTTACACAACATTATGAAATTGTGTTCCGACAAAATAACGATTAAAAAAAAAGAGCGAGTCTGCTAGTACTCGAGCGAAACACTGATGTGTAAACATATCGCCGCGTAAGATGTTTACTTACACATCAAAACTAACCGCAATAATCAAGTGTCCTATACTATACTCTTGAAAATATCTGTACAAAAATTGATATGTGGTTTACGCGTGGAAAATAGGATTAAAACTAACTGTAAAAATGAACGCGAGCGAAACCGCGGGTAAAAGCTAAAAGTGCCCTATGTCCTTTACTATACTCTTGAAAATATCTGTACAAAATTTCATGATGATCGGTTGAGTAGTTTGTAACAGTTCGATTTAGCCAATGTCAAATATTTTTAAAATTCCATTTATATGCCGCATTTAGGAAAAAAGATGCTGTATTTTGCACGCATCGGTTTATTAATTCTAAATTTATTGATTCGATTTGCTGACAATTCGCTTGAAAATGCCGCTTTTCTTAATGTAAATTAACTCTATTCTAAGTATAGGTTAACGATATATTTGTATTAGCTTTTATCACACGTTGTGACTATATTTATTATAGTTGACAAGCGTGGCACATTGTTATTTAGATAGCTTGGCTTGATTTGTATTACATTACCGTAGAACGGTCAACGAACCGATTTATATTTTTAAGAATTCTGTTAGTGAAGCCTGCAAATACGCTGCATTTAACTTATTGTTGATCCATATTTTAATTTTTGTTGGCATATTCCATAACTTTTTGGGAACCTATCGTTAGATAGTTATGGGACTTCTGCTTCTAAAGATATTCACACGACAGGCTGTAGTTTTTGTAACATTCGTCCGAGTAATAAGAATGTACAATGTACCATTTCTTGTAAACGCCAGCTGTCGATTTAAATTTTTAAAAGTTTATCGTTTTGTTAGGGAATATTCTCTGGTAATTCTTGAATCATTCAATTTCGGTGAATTAATTATTGTGGCTTCCGCAGTCGTTTTACAACCATAATAAACGAGAACTAAGTTGTTTATTATCTTAGAATTATTCCTCGCATCGAATCATTAGAATACGATACGGCAGTTCTCCGCCCTACAATTTTTTCCCCCCTCTAATCTCGTAGAAGTGAAAAAGACAAATTGACTGAAAACGGAAGATTTGGCTGTTCTAAAACACCCATCGAGGCGAAAAGAAGGTTTGCTGAAAATGCAGTCGTAGAGACTCAATATTTTATTGTGATTCAATTCTACCCTTTCTTTGGGGATATATTGTGTTGATTTTCTGTTTGTGTTTTGACACGACCGATTAATCGGGACCTGAATACTGCTGTATTAGGTAAGCATTTTCATTCACTTCAACTACCAGGCTACACTAGAGCCAATCCAAATACCGAGCTTTCGATATCTCGGCTAGTTTTCCCTCAGGGCCAGTGCCCTAGCAGTGTACCAACAGGTGCCCGGCACCTTTACCAGAGTTAGACGGATCTAAGTGGTATCGTACAGAGGCTTAAGTTTATTTATTATTATTAATCGCTCTGTATTTTCTTTCTCTTTAATATGAATCAAGCATTGACAGTCGAGCTTTGAAACAGTTTCTATAATTGTATTCCTTTCATTCATTTATCGAGTAACATAACTGCTCTGAATTTTCTTTCTTTATAATATAAGTCAAGCATTGATAGCCAAGCTTTCAATAGTTTTACTCTAATTTTATTCTTTTTTTTTATCAATTTATCGAGTAATTTGATTTAATTATTGTGGCCGTTCATTGCTACATATTATTATCGCTACATTTAAAATCGGTGCAGCTATTGCGCACGCATACCTAGATGTAATTAGCACACACCGCTCGTCGAGCGCCATAGGATCTCCCTTTAGTGTGTGTGCCACTGCCATAAAAAAAAAAACTTAGTTGACATCAAAGTGATCACTTCGGTTAGTAGTATTTAGTGCATTTAGTGGTAAGGCATACAGAACCGAGTATTAACCCTTTCAGTACGGTTGACGGGTTTATATGTCAGTTATAGAATATACCCACCGGCCGGCTGACGGATATATGCGACATCGATTAATTACATCCATTGGACTACTGCCTTATAGATGCGACATCTTTAGAAACTTACATTTTAACACAGACGAGCGTCGGAATATTAGGTCAACGTTTTGCTCACTGCTTAGCCTGACGACGGAAAATTTTGGCGTTGCCGAAAATTTACGACAACCGGCTACACTGTCTGTATCGTGCTTGCGTCTCTGAAACCGAGTAATACTAGTGTCAGTCTTAGTCAAAATGTCGGACGAAGAGCGCGCCGGTCCCTCTGGAATGCCAACACGTGGCCAAAAGCGTAAGCAACAAAATTCTAGTTATTGCGGCTTGAGCGACTACGATATTAGGCAAATTTTATACTCTGTGGATGAGGATGATATGTACGTTAGTGAGGAAGACCCATTTGAAGACAGCGGAAGCGAGTACTCACCTGATTTAGAGAGTGAAAGTGTTAATTCTGAAGTCTCTTCGATTGACGAAAATTACGAGCCCGAACAAGTTACACAAAATGAGGAACCAGAAGATCTGGAAGCTATTTTGCAGCAAAGTGAACAAGAAACTTTTTGGACCAAGAACGAATTTGTCCCTCGCGTGCACCAATTTGATCAAGGGGAAAGTGGTTTGAAGAACGATAACTTGACTCCAGAGTCAAAAGAAGTTGATTACTTTCTTAGTCTGTTCTCGGAAGACATAGTAAATATAGTTGTGATAGAAACGAACAGGTATGCCGCCCAACAGAAGGTTAAAAACTGGAAAGATGTTAATCTTCCCGAAATGTATGTTTTTCTGGCAATAACTATGTTAATGCCGCGTGTCAAGAAACTTGAAATGAAGGAGTACTGGTCTCAGGATAATTTACTTCATACGGCAATTTTCCGTCAAAAGATGTCAAGAGACAAATATTTTCAGATTCGCCGTTATTTGCACTTTTGTAATAACGAGGAAGTACCATTGAATAATTGTCTGTATAAAATCGATCAAGTAATGCAAAAATTAAGAATAAACTTTCAAAACAACTTTTATCCCTTTGAGAACTTAGTTATAGATGAAAGTATGGTGTTGTTTAAAGGGAGGTTGTCATTTAAACAATATATTAAAACTAAAAGACATAGATTCGGAGTTAAACTATACGTTCTTTGCGACTGTGAAACGGGCTTTGTTTTAGATTTCATCATATATGCGGGTAAAGCAACAAATTTACAAGCTGAAGAGAATCATGATCTGGGTATTACGGGAGCAATTGTTGCCAAATTGCTGAGCCCTTTTTTAAATAAAGGGCATTCGCTGTTTACAGATAACTTTTATACGAGCCCTTCTCTTTCAAATTTCCTGTTCCAAAACAAACTCTTGTGGCACGGTACGACAAAACCGAAAACAAATGCCAATTTTTGAGACGAAGCTGAAAACTAGTGAAGTTGACTGGAGAAGCAATGAAACGATGCTGGCGCTGAAATGGAAAGATCGCCGCGATGTTGTAATGCTAACAACAATGCATGCAAATGAAATGGTCACTCTTCCTAAAATAAGTAGGATTACAAAGGAAAATATAAAGAAGCCGTTATGCGTTGTAGAGTATAACAAGCATATGGGTGCCGTCGACAGGTCGGACATGATGATCAGTAGCATTGATTGCACTCGTAAATCAATAAAATGGTATGCAAAGATATTCTTTCATTCTCTGGATGTTACCTTATTAAACGCCCACGCAATGTTTTCCACGCAACATGGAGAAAGGATTCCATTTGCAAAGTTTCACTTAGAAGTTATTCGGCAGTTATTGGAAAGGTATGTTAAAACATTAAGTTTGGCAATCAGCGTTTCTAACAAAAATATTTTTTTCAGGTATCCATCGGCTGAGGCTAAACCAATACATTTTGATCAGGGAAATGCAAGACTGACAGGACGGCATTTTCCGGAATTGGTTCCAAGGAAAGAGGGAAAGAAAAGTGCCACTAGAAGATGCAGGGTCTGCTCTCAGACGAAGGCAGGAACAAAGAAAAGAAAGGAGAGCAGCTACATGTGTAGATAATGCGACGTTGGCCTATGTGTAGTGCCCTGTTTTCGGATATATCATCAAGTAGCCGACTTTTAATTATTAACTTACTCAATGTTTTCCTTTTCAATTAGTCCTGAGTTGTTTTTATTATGATTTTATAATTTAAATATTTAGTTTTTATAACGTAATAAAGTTTTTACACTGCATGGTTTCCCGTGTTACTGTTTTTTACTTTTTATTATGGTGACGTACATATACGTCATCAGGCGTTCAGAAAATGCAAAATGCGCCGGCGGTGGTGACAGTACAGTTGAAAAAGGTCCCGTACTGAAAGGGTTAACAACTGAATTGGTATCCGCACAATCTCCATATTGTGCTCTGTAGATTTCATCAATTACTCTAATGGTCATTTGACATTCTTTTGTCTTAACTAACCGCCTTTTCATTTAACATTTTACTCCAGATAGATTGTCGCTGTGTTTTCAAAAAAAAAAAGAATTTAGTAGCAAATATATTGTTCCTTAAATTTTTGATTGTGTTTTTTTGATAGGTTAAGTTAAGTGATTAATTATTGATTTAATAAGTCAGCCTATATTCTAGTTTTCTTGTTGATTTGAAGTTAAGTACCGGTTGATTTAATGTACCAGCAGAGCTTTTTCCATTTAGTTGGCTAGAACGGGTGGCGCTCAAACGACCCCACTACAGGGGCCTGGCATTTGCAATACAACTCTCCGGGGCTAGGTTCTTATAATTAATTGAAAAAAAAATCTTTACTTTCATTTTAACTTCAATCAGAAAAATGTGTTGCAAGTTTATAGGTGAAAGCGTAAGAAACAAACACATTCGCATTTATAATATTAGTTAAGATTCTTTGATAATACTTACTGGCAGCTTCAATCGGAGTGGATTAATTCACTGCACAAATTCGACACGAAAATCTAATGCCACCAGGAGTAACATCAACCTATGGACACTGCTTATTCACTACCAGCTAGTCATCTTGGAGCGGCATCCTTTGATTTGGGAAAGTCAATAATCAAATTTTGCAATTTTTAGAAGAGGGCCATGACTCAATATTGTTTTAAACGTCTGGGCATCTGAATATTACTTTTGACAGTTCGTTTAATTTAAAATATGCTTTTTTTTTATCGTCTAAAATCCTTTTAAAAACAATTTTAAATGGCAAGATTGTATAAAAGTCCGAAATTTCCGGACTTTTTTAGGACGACAGCTGTGGCTTCGGATGAATTTGTCGTGGATTTTGAAACGAAAATTCTATTTAAAATAAGCTGTGCTATGGAACCAAATACACTGCGAATATAATACAATGAAAATCTAATGCCGCCCTAGCGGCTAGCTTTTTAGAAGCGCCATTTGAGTTGTTGCATTAGCTTGCTCCTCAATGCACACGGGTTATAATGTCACATCAGTTTACACATCCCGTCCCATTTGCCGAGATTTACCCTATTACCGCCGCGTAAGATGTTTACACATCAAAAATTACTGAAAATGATAGTACCATCTCAGACTGTCATAATATAAGAAATAAAGTGATTACTCGTTATGTAGTAATTAGATTAAAAATAGCAAGTGGGAGAAAGAGTAATTTAGCCTGCAGATATGCCAGTACTTCTGTAAGGTAAGTTTATTTACTGATTATCTCTAAACTATGACAGAGCTAAAACTTTTATTTTTTTCGGCTCGTAAAGACATCTCAGTAATGAAGTCTCTATAATTTGTTCAGTTGTAGTACTCGATTGTGTTTTAACATGGGACCCTCATGCAGTATGCTCATGTTAAGAAACTTTAAATGTATACCTAATTGTTATTTTATGTGTCCTCTTATGTGAGGTTTACGCCTATTACCATTTGTTTTTAATAAAGATAATTTAAAGTAGTAAATCAAATGATATTGCCATACTTATTTTTTATCATTTCTTTTGCATTTCAATATGTAATATTGCCCTATTAGTGTCGCCATTCTGGCGTTTAAATATTGATGATTAATGGCGGATGGGCGGGGCTTATGCTCTATTGTCGCCGCTATCTTGTATACAGCCACTGTACAGGGTGGCCCGTTTAAGAGGGGCCTATACCTTATCTCGAAAACTACGGGGGTTGAAAAAAAAATTAAATACAAAAGTTATTCCTAGTAAAATGATCTTTTTTTTTTTTATTGTTTTAATCGTCACTTTTTTATATACAGGATGGTCAAAGAAAGTTACACTTTTTTAAATGAAATGCCCTATATTTTATTACATTTTTGGATTCTACTTAAAATTCTAAGCATATTTGATGTAAGATATGTTATACATCTAGAGTTAGTAGTTTCACAGCTATAAACAGTTGAAAATCGGT
>MU184502.1:93854-120612 GCA_016904865.1 Pissodes strobi
TATATCACTAATAAAAGATATAGTATGGTACTTAGGATTGTTTATGATGCCTAATTTGATATTAAAAAATTGGTTGCTATGGTAACCAAAAAAATTAAAAAATCGTCATAATTCGTCAATCGTACGACTTAGAGATTTGATATTCGGTAGTTAGATAAAGATTTAAGAAAAATAACGATTGACGTTGACAAGTCGGTCACCATGGCAACCAATTAGAAAATTATCACGGTAAAATTAGACTAGCGATTGGTAACTCTAATTATAAGGGCTTTCTAATTATAGGCCACGGTACGGATACGAGCGTGGCAATAAAAATGTGTGACCGAAGATCACACAAACGAGGCCCGAAGGGTCTCGCGCGTGCCGCAGGCACGAGTGGCCACGCCACTTGTTTACATTGGAGAGCAAAGACACTGGTCTGTAGTTTTTTTCTTCACTTCTACTTTCTTTTTTGTATAATGCTTTTACATGTGCCGATTTCAATTTATCAGGATAAACACCTGTCAGAAACATTAAATTTACGATGTGCACCAAAGGCACAGCTAAGCTATCTGCACATTGCTTTAACAACATCACTGGCACCTCATCTTCCCCCACCGATTTTTTATTTTTCATATTTTTTATGCAGTTTAGCATTTCACCAATATTTGTTGGAGCCAAAAATATTGAGTTCTGGCACATTTGAATCATGTCAAGATCAGGAAGATTTTGGTTATCAAAATGGGGACACGAATTAATAAAATGTGAGTTTAAATTGTCTAAAGTTTCGATTGGGCCATGATACTTATCTGCAAAACTATGAATAACAGAGATCCTGTCAGAATTGTCACACACATCCCTAACAAGTGACCACATCGACTTTGTTTTATTGTCTGATTCTAGAATTAACCTGCTACTACTCTTTTTTTTTCGCTGCAATAATTACTTTTTTTAATATCCTATCATACCGATTAAATTCTTCACTGGAGATGTCGCCTTTTCTCTTTTTGTTATACATTTTACGTTTGGTTTTGCAGGAGGTACGAATGCCTGTGGTTATCCAATTATTTCTTTTTTTCTTGATTGTAACTTTTTTGACAGGAAATATTAAATCCATAACACAACTAAATCTGTTGATAAAAAGATTATATGACTGATTGACATCATGACCTTCTAGGATTGGTCTCCAATTAGTTAACTGTAATTCTCTTTTAAAATCTCTTATTTTGTTTTTTGAAAATATTCGTTTCTTTATAAATTTTGAATTCCCCACGGAGATCGGGTCTAGATAAAAAGTAATAACTTGACCCGTATGATCTGACAGACATGTTTCAACAACCCGAGCCTCGAATGTTTCAAAATTAACAAAAATATTATCAATAAGAGTGGCAGAATTTGCTGCAATTCTAGTAGGCTCTGAAACACTTTTTATCAGATTGTGACTAGACAACAAGTCCAAAAATAAATCATTTCGATTGCTTCTTAACATCAGATCAAGATTAAAATCTCCTGACAGCACTATTTTAAAGTTTGCATACTTTGATCTTGTATAGTCGAGTATTTGTTCAAGTTTTTCAAGAAAAATTTCAAACATACCTAGTCCTCTCCTGTATATACAGATCACCAGAAGTTTAAGCGTTTTAGAAACAACACATGCACACTCAATACTGCCCTCAACACTTTGTTGCACAATCGAGTTTTCTTCTTCAACCTTTATATCTTCTTTTCCAAAAATACAAGCACCACCATGTCCCATACTGTTTCTGGAGTAGGAAGATCTCGCCACATATTTATTAATTTTAATATAATCATTTTCATGAGGTTGCAGCCAATGCTCTGATAAACAAATAAGATCATCTATAAATCCAGCTTTATTTTTGACCAAGTTTTAGCAATCACTAAAACATTTATTGTCAGATAGATAATGTATACATTATCCTTTAAGGATTCAATCTGGTTTGCTTTATTTTGCATTGTGTTATTCTGCTGCGTTATTTAAATATCAATTTTTCAAAAAGGGTAAATAAAGAAAATGCAGATCCTCATCATTTCAGTAGGTATTTTATTTAGTAAAAAATTACTATATCCTTGAGAAATGAGCTTCCTCAAAATATTTTATTGAAATTTTATATTATGTACCTCTTTCATATTCAAGTTTTGGTATTACCAAGGTATAAAGACACATTAAAACTCATGAGAGGGTCAAAGATTATTCCCACATTTTATATTTATCCAATTTGTATTTGTAGCCTATATAAGAGACCATGATTCATTGATTATATTATCACCATATATTTATTAACATTTGTATGAAAGTTATTGATATCCCAGAAGTCCCTTTGTAATATATCACTGTTTTTTTATCTCAACTTCTAAAAGTGATTTAAAATGATCTGCCAATAATAGTCTCAGAATGTTTTACTATTTCAACAGTAGCATTAATTAACGGGCCTAGGTAAACGTGGTTTGTGCCAATACCTTTGTTTCTACATGTCTTTCTCTAATACATACGTATGACTGTAGTTGCTTAATTAGATTAGCATTAACCATGGAAGTTAAGGCCTTATTCAAAAGACATTGCTTCATATTATGAAACTTTTTCTGTATCTTTTCTTCACTGGCGTAAATTTTATATTTAATGATTTTAACTGAATATCCGATTCTCTATGAAATGGATCTGAGAAGGGGCGAGGCAGATCAGCAAATCTAAATTCTTTTGAAAGTTCCTGTATCTGAGAAAAGGCTGGCATATCAGCTCAAAAAAATAGTTCCTGATGGTTACCTAGAAAATACAAATAAATTGAAAGGGAAGTTAAAAATGCACTTTCTCTGCTTATTTCTTGATTTCATTTCTTAAAACTATGATTATAAATACATTTCTGTAAAAACTTCAGTGTGGTTTTTGTTTTCAGAAAAAGCGAAAAAATCACATAAGGCTGTGGATCCAGTTGCATTAGAGGCTTAATATAGTATTAAGGTAATTTTGTACTTTATAATCCTCAGACATTTTTATTCTAAATTAAGTTGTAATATATTGATAATATTAAGGTATGTAAATATAATTAAATTTATAATGAGACCGTATTTTGTAGTTTGCGTGGTTTAACAATTTCTTGTCTGTACGTACGGTATTACTTTGAACCGCTTGTAGGTATTATACAGACTCTTCCACAACAAATATTGAGAAAAAATTGTTGGATACATGGTATTTAATGTACTAACTAATTTTTGAAAAGTAGCAATGCCTAAATTAATGTTTTTGAAGACGAGAAATAAGTATAAATATTTTTCAAAATTTTTTCCCCTCTACCTATAAAATTATGGTTATTTTGACCTAAAATTATTATAGAGCAGGGTCTTTGAGATATTGCATTTAGATGTGGATCAGTGAATTAAGGTGAACAATTATTGAAATGTCCATGGCCCATTAGCGCCTAACAAAGAATCTGTTCATGTTAATATTACGCAAGTAAAAGTTTATGAAGTTCGTAGTTATTTGTCTATTTCATTATTGTTTTAAGATTTTTTTTTGATGTGTAAATATCTTAGAGGGTAAATTTCGGCAAATGGGACGGAAATGTGGGGACGGAATGTGTAAACCGATGTGACATTATAACCCGTGCGCATTGAGGAGCAAGCTAATCCAGGACGGCCGCGATTGCAACGACTCAAATGGCGCTTCTAAAAAGCTAGCCGCTAGGGCCGGGCGGTATTACATTTTATTTATTTATTTATCTATTTCAACGGCAGAGCCAATTTACAAAAAAAATACACAAATATATATAAGGTCACAAATTGTGGCAAATATAAATATACAAAATCTCCATAAATCTAAACTTAATAACAATATCACAAAACTGCACGGAATCAATATTGCATATACTTACAACTATCTCAAAAAATTTGACTAGACAACTTTTCTTTAAAAGATCTTAGGTTACCTATAAAAGGGTCAAGGTCAAGCACATTGCATGCACTCATCATTCTTGTTAGCGGTGAGAAGAGTCCATAATTTGCATGGTGAAAGGACAAGCGAAACATTGGAGGATTATGACATCTATAGTAGGTGTTAAGGGGTATATTTGATAAAATCACAGGACAGTAGTAAATTCCATTTAATATCTTGTAGAATATTAACAGGTCGGAGCAAACTCTTCAATCTTTAAGACTCACAATGTTAAATCTGGTCTGTATTTCTTCATAGTTAATATGGAAGTTGTTGTAAATATTAATATTCGCTCTAAAGGCAATAGCACGAAGAAAGGCCTTTTGAACACTTTCTATGGTCTCAATGTGGCAGTCATGCATAGGAAGGTGACCATACTGCAGAGGCATACTCAAGTCCAGATCGGACAATGGAAAAGTAGAAGATTTTTAAGCAGGTTAATGATAGTTGCCCAGAGTTACGCAAAACGAACCCAAGATTACGCATACCTTTGTTAGTAATTTCAGAATAATGAGGCACAAATGTAAATTTATTATCCACCAATACACCCAAGTCTCTAACACTAGTAACAGATTTAAGTGCCGTACCATCTATAGAGTAAATGTTTACTGGTAAATTATTTAAATACCGACCAAAAGAAATGCTTAAACATTTTTCAACATTTAGCTGCAATCCATTTTCACAGACCACAGAACCACACTATCAACATCTTACTGCAAGAGTTGAGCATCAAATGGGGTTCCAACAAGTCTATAGATTTTAAGGTCATCGGCAAATAATAAAAAATTAGAATGGTGAACAGCATTACAAATATCATTGATAAAAAGATTAAATAAAATGGGACCTGTATGCGAACCCTGTGGGACACCCGAAAATACTTGAATTTCATGAGAAATAAAGTTATTTATGCGTACAAGTTGAGTACGATTTGAAACAAAACTATAAATCCAATTCACAAGGTTCACACCCAGACCCATAGCCGATAACTTTCGAATCAGACCATTATATTATTTTCGCAGTGTATTTGGATCCATAGCATAGCTTATTTTTAATAGACGGTTGAATTTAAAATGAATTTTCGCTTCAAAATCCACGACAAATTCGTCCGAAGCCACGGCTATCGTCCTAAAAAAGTCCGGAAATTTCGGATTTTTATACAATTTTGCCATTTAAAATCGTTTTTAAACGGATTTTAGACGATAAAAAAGCACATTTTGAATTAAATGAACTGTCAAAAGTATTATTCCGATGCCCAGACAATATCGAGTCATGACCCTCTTCTAAAATTTGCAAAATTTGGTTATTGACTTTCCCAAATCAAAGGATGCCGCCCCAAGATGACTAGCTGGTAAGCTGGTAGTGAATAAGCTGTGTCCATAGGTTGATGTTATTCATGGATAGGCATTAGATTTTCGTGTCGAATTTGTGCAGTGAATTAATCCACTCCGATTGAAGCTGATCCATAGACGCAGAATTTGCGATAGCTTTTTACTGTTATTTTCATTTTTAGATTTGTTCGTTCTTGACGACGCGACGGGGACAGATTTGATCCTCGAAACGTCGACCGTTTTCCAGTTTTCTTTAGGTTTTTCAGCTGTGTAGTTAGTCCGCTAACTAAATTGATAAATGAGTGCATCAGAAGCTCGGTCTATCCGGATTCTTTTAAATTAAGTAAAACAATCCCCATCTTCAAAGCTGGAGACCAACAATCTTTCAGCAACTATAGGTCAATATCTCCAATCCCAGTTTTCTCAAAGATGTTTGAGGTCATACTGAAGAATTAGCTCTATGACTATTTTGAGTCCAGTCAGCTGCTCGTTGAGGAACAGTTTGGTTTCAGAAGGGAAAAATCGACAGTTGGCGCAGTTAGCCGTCTGTGCGACTACATAGTCAGAGACTTTGAAGAGGGAGATTTTGTTGGATCAACCTTCTGCGACCTCTCCAAGGCCTTTGACTGTGTGTCGCATGACATTCTGATCCCAAAATTGAAATTCTATGGGCTATCTCAATCTAGCGCTCGGCTGATCCAGAGCTATCTTACTGATAGAATACAGGTGACCTATTTTCAGGGACGGCATTCCGAGGAGCGAATAATGAGACATGGCGATGGCGTCCCGCAGGGTTCCATACTAGGACCCCTGCTTTTTTTTACTCGATGTGAATGACATAACAACCTCCATTCCACAGGGTCATATGACTGTCTATGCCGATGATACCAGTTTTCTTCTTGGGTCAAAGGACCTTGATGCCTTGGTGGATCAAATGAATGAGTGTGGCGAGTGCCTGGGTGATTGGTTTAGGGCGAACCGCCTGAACCTAAACTTGACAAAAACCGAGCAAATTGTTTTTTCATTGAGAAGAGATCCTCGAGTTACTAACACGGACAAAAAGGTTAAGTTTCTTGGAGTCACTATGGATCCTAAACTAACTTTCGAACAACATGTTACCAATGTTTGCAATAAAATTACTTCAGGAATCTTTGCCCTTAGAAATTTGTCGAACGTGGTGGGAATTGAGGTTTGCCTTAGTGCCTATCATGCACTAATCCATTCATCTTCTTCCTACGGCTTGCTGGTTTGGGCACTCCGCTCATCTGAAACGGGTGTTCAGCCTACAGCGCAGGGCAGTCCGGGTTCTTGCAGGAGTCCAGTATAGGGAAGATGTAAGACCCTATTTTAAGGAGCTAAATATTTTAACTCTACCGTTCCACTATATCTACAAGTGCTTGCTGTATATACACAAAAATGCAAGCAAATACGAAACCATAGAACATCAATATCACACAAGGCAAAATGGTGATATTCGAGTGGAGTTTCTCAGACTAGGAACTTCTTGGAATGCAACATTGCATTATGCTCCAACCTTCTTCAATGGGCTGCGCTCGGCTGTAGGAGAACTATCTTTTAGGAAGTTCAAAGCCACCATAAAGTCATTTTTAAGTAACATGTCCTTTTACAGCATGGAGGAGTTTTTGGATTGTGACGCACTCCAACAGCTTGTATAACAGTGTGTACTGCTTATATATGTCTATGTATGCCGGTCTGTGTATTCTGTGGCAGATATGTCCTGTCGGGTGTTTCGATTGTATGTATAAATGTATAGATGTAGGTAAAACTTATTTTATCTTAGTCTAACTTTCTTTCTGGCAATGTTATATAGAGCACTTTAAGACTAATAAATTCTATTATATTCGTTAGTGTCACTAAGCTAGCACTTGTGCTGTTTACACCCTGGAGCCAGAGCCGAAGAGGCTCTAAGAATTTGTAAACATTTGTGGAGCCAAAGGCAATCAATTGCAAGGTAAACCATTAAAAACATTTTTTTCAAAATTTTAGGTATATTTTTTTTAATTACTTTAATGTAACACCCACGTAACTAAGTTTTTATTTTATGAGTCAGGGCCCTTCAATTTCACGAAATGACGTATCTCTTTTTTTTTGAAATTTTGAGCAGATAAAATAACAAATGGCTCAATCATTGCTCATGTTTAAATAGTTTATATATAAAAGCAGATATACTAACAAATTCAATTATGTAGCACTAATACATTTGTGTCAGCAACAACTCAAATATCGCGAAAATAATTAAATCGTTCTCCTGTAAAATTGGAAAAAATGAGTTACGTCACTTCGTATTATTGGTTATTGTTATTTATGTTTGTGATTTACACGTTTTGTGTGCCACAGACCACAAAATGCTTATTTTATATGGCAGCTTTGCGTGCAGAGCTAAAGTATTTTTGGCTTAATTTCACCAATTCGTTTGCGAACTTTACTCCCTGTGGACTGTGTATTATCAGGATATTGAACTATTTTATATTGGAACATGGGAACTGGTAAAAAGTGAATTTACTTCAGTTTACTTTGCGGTCTTGGCGTGGCTGTTAACAAACTTTTATCATATTTGTGTACAAAGAGAAATGAACTAACTAAGTTTATTGTATTGTTTTTTAAAACTTATAGTTTCAAGTAAATGTATAAAAGTCGTCATTGTCTAGTAATAGGAGTAAAAGTATGCCATAAAAGAGTAGAAAGCCGTTGTGTTGTTTTCTCTTCTGGCTAACAACTCTATTATTTTGATGCTATTAAAATAATATTTTGACTAGTGTATTGATTTATTTTTATGAAGAAACTTTTGCTATTTATATATTAACATGTAACTGTTTTACTGTTACATTCTGTAATATTTGTCAATTTTTTAGAGTATTGAGTCGAACACTGAAACTACCTATGCAACAATTATTGCTCTCCTTGAAGATTTACCTTGCAATTTTAACTTACACTTCAGTGAAACTAATTATATATTATAATATTGCTGGCTATATAGTAAACTCCCTTAAAAAAACAATCAAAAACTTATTCAAATGCATAGCAAAATTAGGAAGTACCGACACTGTGTACAAAAGTTTTACTATGAATGAAATCATATAGAATTTATACTTTGTTTTTTTTTGTAGTGAACCTGTATTTTATTTTTTTATTGAAATGGAAAGTGTCTTTACACAACATTATGAAATTGTGCCCCGACAAAATAACGATTAAAAAAAAATGAGCGAGTCTGCTAGTACTCGAGCGAAACACTGATGTGTAAACATACCGCCGCGTAAGATGTTTACTTACACATCAAAACTAACCGCAATAATCAAGTGTCCTTTACTATACTCTTGAAAATATCTGTACAAAATTTCATGATGATCGGTTGAGTAGTTTGTAACAGTTCGATTTTACCAATGTCAAATATTTTTAAAATTTCATTTATATGCCGCATTTAGGAAAAAAGATTGTGTATTTTGCACGCATCGGTTTATTAATTCTAAATTCATTGATTTGATTTGCTGACAATTCGCTCGAAATTGCCGCTTTTCTTAATGTAAATTAAGTCTATTCTAAGTATAGGTTAACGATATATTTGTATTAGCTTTTATCACACGTTGTGACTATATTTATTTTAGTTGACAAGCGTGGCACATTGTTATTAAGATGGCTTGGCTTGATTTGTATTACATTATCGTAGAACGGTCAACGAACCGATTTATATTTTTAAGAATTCTGTTAGTGAAGCCTGCAAATATGCTGCATTTGACTTGTTGATCCATATTTTATTTTTGGTTGGCATATTCCATAACTTTTTGGGAACCCCTGGGTTGCCGAATACCAATTGCCGGCCGATCATTCCGGAGATCGTTATGGAACCTCTGCTTCTAAAGATATTCACACGGCAGGCTATAGTTTTTGTAACATTCGTCCGAGTAATAGGAATGTACAATGTACCATTTCTTGTAAACGCCAGCTGTCGATTTATATTTTTAAAAGTTTATCGTTTTGTTAGGGAATATTCTCTGGTATTTCTTGAATCATTCAATTTCGGTGAATTAATTATTGTGGTTTCCGCAGTCGTTTTACAACCATAATAAACGAGAACTAAGTTGTTTATTATCTTAGAATTATTCGTCGTATCGAATCGTTAGAATACGATACGGCAGTTCTCCGCCCTACAATTCCCCCCCCCCCCCCCCCCCCCCCCCCCCCCTCTAATCTCCTAGAAGTGAAAAAGACAAATTGACAGAATTGACTGAAAACGGAGGATTTGCTGAGGATTTGGCTAATGGCAGTAATGGCTATTCTAAAATACCCATGGAGGCGAAGAGAAGGTTTGCTGATAGTGCAGTGGTAGAGACTCAATTATTACTCTAATATTATTCAGATGAAAAATAAAGCGACGGCTCTCGGACAAAACTAACTTTATTCTCCTCGATTTATTCCGTATATCCCAATACCACAGCTTACATAATAATATAATACTTCATATCCTAGGTATTTTTGATCGCAAAAAAGGTAAGAAGGGTCGACTCATGGGTTTCTTAGCTCGTTGATTGTTCCTACGTTTTATCAGGCGAGGTTGCCGGCACAGTCGTAACACAATCTTTTATTGTGATTCAATTCTATCCTTTCATTAGGGATATATTGTGTTGATTTTCTGTTTGTGTTTTGACACGACCGATTAATCGGGATTTGAATACTGCTGTATTAGGTAAGCATTTTCTCTGGATTTCTTTCTGTATTGCATGTGAAGCGCGTGAACGCCATGACGCTAACGGATTTTTCCATTATTTCTAGAGGCATTCCACGTTCGTCAGATAAGACCGAGACCGTCGAATTTCCCTAGCCCTCACACACACTAACGAGGTAATTATTGCTCTAGTTTTGCCTAAATTAATCATTTCATTGCTTTATCTGTGTTACCTTTTTTGTGCTTATACCGCCATTTGTTTTGCGTCCCATATGTTATCTTATCTTCTCCATTTTATCAAATCTGAATTTTTATTTTAATGTAAGAGTTTTGATCGTATGGGGAAGTTTATATTTTCTTTTAGGGGTGATTCATCCCTATCTTTTTTTAATATTCAAGTTGTCTGAACATTGCAATTCCATGTTTTTCTTTTTCTGGGGGAATTTGTTTTATAAAGAAGATATATTTATGCAAGAGGGGGGGGCTATGGTTTTTATTAAAGTAAGGGTGCTTCGTCTAATGCGCACTGGGTTATTTCAGGGCTTTTCCTGGAGGGCCACAATCTTTGCTGGAGGGCGACCACTCTTACGAGCAGGCTAGAAGCAGGTTTTACGAGAGTGCCACCACTTCAACTACCAGGCTACACTAGAGCCAATCCAAATACCGAGCTTTCGAGACCTCGGCTAGTTTTCCCTCAGGGCCAGTGCCCTAGCAGTACCAACAGGTGCCCGGCACCTTTACCAGAGTTGGACGGTCTAAGTGGTATCGTACAGTGGCTTAAGTTTATTTATTCATTTGTTATTATTAATCGCTCCGAATTTTCTTTCCCTTTAATATAAATCAAGCATTGACAGTCGAGCTATAATTTTATTCCTTTCATTCATTTATCGAGTAACATAACCGCTCTGAATACTTTTTTTTTATAATATAAGTCGGGCATTGATAGCCAAGCTCTCAATAGTTTTACTCTAATTTTATGCTTTTCTTATCAATTTATCGAGTCATGATTTAATTAGTGTGGCTGTTCATTGCTACATATTATTATCGCTACATTTAAAATCGGTGCAGCTATTAGCGCACGCATACCTAGATGTAATTAGCTTAGTTGACATCAAAGTGATCTTCGGTTAGTAGTATTTAGTGGTAAGGCATACAGAACCGAGTATTAACAGAATTGGTCTCCGCACAATCTCCATATTGTGCTCTGTTGATTTCATCAATTACTCTAATAGTCATTTGACATTCTTTTGTCTTAACTAACCGCCTTTTCATTTAACATTTTACTCCAGATAGATTGTTGCTGTGTTTAAAAAAAAAGAGAATTTAGTAGCAAATATATTGTTCCTTAAATTTTAGATTGTGTTTTTTTGATAGGTTAAGTTAAGTGATTAATTATTGATTTAATAAGCCAGCCTATATTCTCGTTTTCTTGTTGGTTTGAAGTTAAGTACCGGTTGATTTAATGAGCTGACCTAGCCACCATGCAAAACACCAGCAGAGCTTTTTCCATTTAGTTGGCTAGAACGGGTGGCGCTCGAACGACCCCACTACAGGGGCCGGGCATTTGCAATACAACTCTCCGGGGCTAGGTGCTTTTATAATTAATTGAAAAAAAAATCTTTACTTTCATTTTAAATTCAATCAGAAAAATGTGTTGCAAAGTTTATACGTGAAAGCGTAAGAAACAAACAAACAAACACATTCGCATTTATAATATTAGTTAGGATTCTTTGATAATACTTACTGGCAGCTTCAATCGGAGTGGATTAATTCACTGCACAAATTCGACACGAAAATCTAATGCCACCAGGAATAACATCAACCTATGGACACTGCTTATTCACTACCAGCTAGTCATCTTGGAGCGGCATCCTTTGATTTGGGAAAGTCAATAATCAAATTTTGCAATTTTTAGAAGAGGGCCATGACTCAATATTGTTTTAAACGTCTGGGCATCTGAATATTACTTTTGACAGTTCGTTTAATTTAAAATGTGCCTTTTTTATCGTCTAAAATCCTTTTAAAAATTTCCGGACTTTTTTAGGACGACAGCTGTGGCTTCGGACGAATTTGTCGTGGATTTTGAAACGAAAATTCATTTCAAATTCAACCGTCTATTTAAAATAAGCTGTGCTATGGATCCAAATACACTGCGAATATAATACAATGAAAATCTAATCCCGCCCTAACGGCTAGCTTTTTAGAAGCGCCATTTGAATCGTTGCAATCGCGGCCGTCCTGGAGTAGCTTGCTCCTCAATGCACACGGGTTATAATGTTAATGTCACATCGATTTACACATCCCGTCCCATTTGCCGATATTTACCCTCATACCGCCGCGTAAAATGTTTACACATCAAAAATTACTGAAAACGATAGTACCATCTCAGACTGTCATAATATAAGAAATAAAGTGATTACTCGTTATGTAGTATTTAGATTAAAAATAGCAAGTGGGAGAAAGAGTAATTTAGCCTGCAGATATGTCAGTACTTCTTTAAGGTAAGTTTTTAGGTATGTTTATTTACTAATTATCTCTAAACTATGACAGAGCTAAAACTTTTATTTTTTTCGGCTCGTAAAGACAACATCTCAGTAATGAAGTCTCTATAATTTTTTCAGTTGTAGTACTCGATTGTATTTTAACATGGAGTATGCTCATGTTAAGAAACTTTAAATGTATACCTAATTGTTATTTTATGTGTCCTCTTATGTGAGGTTTACGCCTATTACCATTTGTTTTTAATAAAAATAATTTAAAGTAGTAAATCAAATGTTATTGCCATATTTATTTTTATCATTTCTTTTGCATTTCAATATGTAATATTGTCCTATTAGTGTCCCCATTCTGGCGTTTAAATTTCGATGATTAATGGCGGATGGGCTATAAACAGTTGAAAATCGGTTCTTTGGCTACTTTCCACCTTGGTAGCCAGAAGACCATTAGAGATGTAGTAAAATTAATTTCACATTCCTATCTTAACTTTCCAAGAGCTATGTGATGGTGCTAACTGATGGTACCTACCGAGGTACCAGATTTGGTACCCATGGTACCGCCTGCCAGTTAGTACCGTCAGATAGCTCTTGAAAAGTTAAGATAGGAATGTGAAATTCATTTTACTCCATCTCTAATGATCTTCTTGCTACCAAGGTGAAAAGTAGCCAAAGTACCGATTTTCAACTGTTTATAGCTGTGAAAGTACTAACTCTAGAGGTACAACATCATACATCAAATATGCTTAGAATTTTAAGTAGAATCCAAAAGTGTAATAAAATATAGGGTTTTTCATTTAAAAAAGTGTAACTTTCTTTGACGATCCTGTATATAAAAAAGTGACGATTAAAACAATACAAAAAAAATAAAGATCATTTTACTAGGAATAACTTTTGTATTTTTTTTTTCCAATCCCCGTAGTTTTCGAGATAAGGTATAGGCCCCTCTTAAACGGGCCACCCTGTACACTACAATGCTTTAACAAAAGAAAACTACACAAAATAGAATAATTTAGTTTTATTTAGATAAAAAATTCTTATAATTAGTAAAGCTTTGATATAAAAAAAAAATCTATCTACCCAATATTTGGGCCATGTTTTGCAGAAAGTAAAATACCGCATATGCACGGTACATACCTATACATTGTTCATATTTTCATTATAACGCACAAAGTAATCTGATTTGTTTTTACAATAAATTTATAGTCTAAAGCACAGAAAACAACTAATTTGGGATTACCCATTACTGATGTAGGTATGAGCTGCACATTTTGTTCAATTATTTCCTTAATTTAATTCAATAATTATTGTATTTAGTACATATTCAAAAATTTTAGTGTCTAAATTATATATAAGAAACGATAATGTCATGATTCATGTTTAGGCATTAGAAATATTAAACAAATAAATAACATATTATAGAAAAGTTAAAAAAGATGTTGAAATAAAAAATAGGAAAGTTTTCTAATTTCTTTTTCTTCCAAGTTTTTATTTATTAACTATTAATGGATTCTGTAGGTAATTAAATCAAAAATAATAATTATTGTCAGGGGCATGCGGTGAGATTTAAAATTTACATTCACCAAGGACTAATTAGCAATTATTGTTAATTGCTTAATAGATAGTGTTCGACCTGCAATTTTGATGTGCCTCTACGAGTTTATGTAAATTATAAGTGGAAACATCCATTTTTAAGAACAAACGTTAATAAAAAGTCTGCAAGACGGACAAAACAGTTTTTTGTTAATTTCACAAACATTTGTATTATTCCTAGTAATTTAAAAACACGTCACACGCATATGACAATCTTGTCCGAACACTTCCCACCCGCCAGAACATCAGTTGAGGTTGATGTCATCACTATTATTGTATTTAACCCGACCAATTGCTTACTGCAGAAAAAATTGTCTGAAATGCTAACAACACAAACTTTGTCTTCTAAGTATATTATAATCAGAGTAGATAAAAAGATGATTCCACACCGTTCATAATTGCAAAATATGAATAAAGACAATAAAAACTGTTACTGAATTATATGAAAGATAGTCCTAGTACATTTAAAAAATATAATTAAATAAAGTGAAACCGAGCTATTGCAACTACGTTAATTACGATATTGTGTTTTATTTTTAAATAATAAACATTGCCCATCATTTTAGTGGAAGCATTGGTTCTATAGTCCGTAAGCCCCTGTGGTTAAGAATTTATATTGTTACTTGCAAATATTTCAGTGTGAAAAAATTTGTTTTATCATTATAAGCTTTTCATATTCAACAATTTTTAAGAAATAAAAAATTGTATTTAATGGAGCAACAAAATATTCACTATTTTGGTGTCAAAAAGAATAATTGAACAGTAAAATTAGGTCAGCAAATTAACCCAAAACTTAAAAGAAATTTTCACTCGGCTGTTATCCTATCTATTTGCTGCTCATTCAGCCATTTTGCTTATAAAAATATTTTGATTGCTATTCGATGAAACTGATGATTAAATAATTTAATCTGATGATTGAATAATTTAGTCTCAAAATAAAGTAATTTATTAACAAGATATAACACATAGTACTTATAACTTTAAAGTTCAAAGAACTATGACAGGACATATATATTTCCATATATTTGTTCTAAATTTGAAGCAAAATCAAAAGTAACGTAATTTTACTTTCCATTCCAATAACTGAAATTCTGTTTTTGTGTCATATATTTTACCCCTTACTCCACCACACTGTTACAGAAATTTTCAATATAGCACCTCTTTCGTTCTGGTACCAGGGTGTAAATTGGACAAGCGCTAATTAAGTGAGCCTACTAAGCTAAAAAACCTGAAAATACTTGACGTTTTAAAGGGCAAATCTAGGGCATATTTATTTCTCGAAACTTCAAGTATTTTCATGTTTTTTAGCTTCATTAAGATTACTTAATTAGCACTGAAGCAATCTAAACCCTGAGACCCGGATCAAAGAGATCCTGTATTGGCAATTTCCTTAAGACTGTGATGGAGAAATAGCTCAAGCATCTGACAGACTACAAGCTACAAGTCTAATTCTGCTAGTTCTTCTGGTGTTAGCTCATTAGACTGGGTGGGCATATTCAACCCTGCCAAACTTTCAGACTTCAAATTATCACTTTTTAATCCATATTCTTCAATGTCCAAGTCCTCATCATCTCTATTGTAGGCACTGTCCCTAATTTTTTTACCATAACCTATAGCAAAAACACATCATTGGGCTATGTGAATATAAATCAAATGTTTCAACATTCAAAGCTTAATTCAAAGCAGGTTTTACTTAAAAAATGTTCCCAAAATTAAGTTTTCTAATATCTGAATTATCCTTTGAGAAATGTGGGTAGGTACTCAATATAACTATATATAGAGATCAGTTTTTTACAAGCAAATGCAAAATTTTTATGCACATATCTACCTCCTCTATTTACGAATTTTGAGTGTTCATTTATTATGGATGTTAGGTTAGAATTAAAACTAAATCTTGAATTTACTGTACTATTTCGAAGTATCTTCTGTAAATATTGTAAGTCTAAATAGATAAATAAATAAATTTCGACATAGTTCAAAGAATTGAAATCCTTAAATAAATATATAACAGATTCCAACTGTAATAACTTGTTAAATTAATGTACCTACATCAATTCTTAACTGTTTTGTATTGTAATCAAGAAGAAGGTAGTACAATTTGCTGAAAGGTGTACTTAACTTGAAAGTATTTTTTAATTAATAAGCTTTTTAATATTTTGGCACTGAAATGAAAGGACTTGAATAGTGAAGTAAGTCCTTGTTGATAGAAATAAGTTAATACCTGGTGCCTGCACACATAATTTATCAATTTCAAAACTGGAGTGGATTCCAGTAGCCCGGCTGAAGGGTCACCTAATCGAAAATGAATATGAAATGTCTGGCCAAAGCTAATGACAAAACCCTAGATATTGTACCCTTCAGAAATTTTGGAAACAAGATTCCCTGAGAATTAACTGAAATTTTTGTTGCCAACCTGCAGTAAAAAAAAATAATTCACTAAAAGGCAAGTAATGACAAATATTGGGAGTACTAAAGTACTTATTTGATACTCACTTTTCGACTTTTTTCCAACTTGCTGATCAGGAGGTGTACTGAGATCTCCTTCATAGTTTATGATTTCATTTTGTGCTATTCTCCATTCTAATACCTCTGTAGTAAAATCATCTCTATTTCCAAGTTGTGTGAACCCAATAATTTTGTCCACCAATATTGTATTCTGTATTAGGACGATAGTGGGAATAACCTACAATGGATATTATTTATAACATAATAAGAAGTGACTAGAGCCTAGAGCCCAGGTTTCAACTTAGTTTTGCTCTTCAGTTTAAAGTTTAAACTGTCAAAAAAAATAAAATCTTAATCAACGCGCTCCGCGTTTTTAGCTATTTGAGGAGTTATTTTTACAGTAAAAAAAAATCGAGAAAAGCAGTATGGGTGATAAAAGTGATACGGAAATAAATCCACCGAAAAAAAGACCGCCAAAAAAACCCAACATTCCTATAACAAGAAGTTTGTCTGTGGGATCAAAATCAAATTTAACATTAGCCGAAATAAATAAAATCATTATCGGAATTTCGGAACAGTCAGGAAATATCTCAGCGAATATCTCCGATAACGAGAATGCGGATGCCGGTGTAAATAAACCAGCGAAATATGAATCGCCAAATTCGTTCACTGCGGCTGGGAATATACGAGGGAACTTTCAAGAGTCAAGAGTACGATAACGAGAAGCAAGGTGACCATGAAGAAGTGTTTATGCCGAAAAATGCTATTAGGAGATCACCTCCAAAAGATATTATAAATTCTGATAATAGGCAAAAAAGGCAAAGATCTGATGAATGCAGTCCATCCTTATCTCGAGATAGACAAAAAATACCTAAACAGGAAGGCAAATCAAAAAATTAAAATACCTTTCAGGATAGTTTAAATAAAGCTAGCCAAACAGATGAAGAAATCACTCCTTTTAAAAATGAGGTAGAAAGTACTAGCACTACGATTGATTCTATTCTCAACGCCCTGGGAATAATATACAATTTTTCCGAAGAAGAAGATTTTGAGAAAACTGATTTAGTACAATTAAGAAAGGCATGTTTTAGATTACACGAAAAAGTAACTAAACTTATTTACCATGTAGGAAAATTGGAGACAGAAAATTCGACTTTACATAAAAAAGAATAAACAACAGGAAACTGAACATCACATACATAACAATGAAGAAAAAATCGACAAAACACTTCCAAAAACATACAGTACGATAGCAAAAATAGGTACACAGGAAACAAACTTGAACAAAACGTGGAAAACCCCCGAAGAAACTAGAAAGTATGAGTTAATGATAAACGCAAAAGCTTCAGATAAAATTGCAAATATTTTAAAGGAAGTTAAGCAAAAAATAAATGAAACAGGACGAAATGAAACTCTTAAGGGAATTCGACATATACAAAGTGGTGGAGTTATCTTCGAATGTCACAATGAAGAACAACTCACAAGGCTTCAAGAGACCATAATACAGGAGGACAGCTTGCACACAAGGGCTCTGCAAAGCACAGATCCGATGATTATGATAACTGGGATACAAAAAGGCTATGAATCAGAAACATTTGAAGAGAGTTTATAACTGATAATCCACAGATATATTTGGACCAGATGTAGAACAAAATATGAAATTTATTGCAAAAAAAAACTTGTAGAAATGACAAGAAAGAAAATTAGATATTCCAGACTCCCCCTGCTCTATTTAAATAGATAATAAGGAACGAGTCTCTGTGTTTTGATCTCACTAAAGTGTATGTTCAAGAATATATAAATTTGGCAATGTGTTTTAAATGTTGTAATTTTGGACATGTGGCAAAATATTGCAAAGCAGATCCATGCTGTTAGAAATGTGGAGGTAAACATGAATCGGATAAATGTTCTACGAATAATCAATTAGATTGCCCCAACTGTAAGCGTTTGCACCTACAGGATAGAAGACACTTGGCAAGAGATCAAAATTGCCCGGCTTATCAACAGAAAATGGACATACAAAGACAATACATCAATTTCAATGACCGTAGTGAAAACAAACAAGACAATTTTTTAAGAGACCTATGAGAGCAGCGGAATTTGGCAAGAAACGACCAAGTGTAAGTAACAAAAACTTTAGTATAATTCGCGCAAATGTCCAGTCTCTAGAAAAAAGTTTAGATTTAATAAATGTATTATTAAAAGATAATAGGGATTGTAAATGTATATGTCTTTCAGAACACTGGAAAAACAAGAACAATTAATATTATTAGGTATAGAAAATTTTAAACTGGCTTCTAGTTTTTGTAGGAATAAAGGCTATGGAGGTGTAGCTATTTATGTACATGAAACAGTTAAATATATTAATAGAAGAAAAATAAATAATCTGTCAGTAGAAGGAATTTTTGAGTGTTGTAGTGCGGAATGCAAGATAAAAAATGAAAATATTATTATAGTGACATTATATAGACCTCCTAAGGGAGATATTAAATTATTTTTAAAAAGCTTAGAATCACTTCTCCAGATCATTGTACTAGAAAATAAAAAAATATTTCTTGCTGGTGATTTTAACATAGAGCTACTAAAACCTAATTATTTCAGATCACAATTCGTCTCAATTTTAAGATGGTTTAATATACATCCAACAATAATGGAAAATACTAGAATTACACCTGTATCACAAACATGTATTGATAATATTTTTACAAATGTACCAAATCAATATATTTCCAGTTCTGGGTTATTTAATACAATTTCTGACCATACAGCACAAAAAATTATACTTAATTTAAATGTAATCACACACAAAGCATGTTATTACAAGAGAATGTTTAGTGAAGTAAATAGAAACACATTTTTTAAAGACTTAAACCACCAAAATTGGCAAGATGTGTTTGCAGTAGATTTATCCAATGTAAATCAGCAATAGTATGCTTTTATGAATGTTTTTACAATGATCTTTAACGAAACATTTCCCAGAAAATTATTTCATCCAAACCGAAATGTAAGACATACATGCCAAATGAGCGGATTCAACTTGTGAAACGTAATTTAGATAATCTTCTATTATTAATGTTGTATTATATAAAAGTACAAAAAAAGAATATGACCAATTATTGGTTAAAGTTAGAGCAGAAAATTATGAACATCGTATTAAAAAACCTGACAATAAGAAAAAGTGTATATGGACAATTTACAGAGAAATATCAAATAATACCACTGGAGAAAATGATTGCTGGAAATCCCGAAGAAATATCCAATAATTACAATAGACACTTGATTGAATTAATTCCTGATTTAATAAAAGATATGCCTCATAATGAAAACAGTTATACCAAGTTTGAAAACGCAAGATACATTTTATTAAAACCTGTCACAAAAGAAGAACTTTTGGAATTAAAAATATGATAAAAAACAAACATAGTTCGGGGGATGATGAAATTCCAACAAGTCTTATTCGGCAGGTAATTCTGGCAATAACTGCAGTCCTTTGTTACATTCTTAATAATTCACTCAGAGAGGGTATATTTCCTTGAATCATTGAAATTAGTTGCAATTAGGCCTTTGTATAAGGGAAAAGGAAACATAAATTCCTTTGATGGTTATAGGCCCATTAGTCTGCTTCCTGGATTCTCCAAGATTTTTGAACATGCCATATGTAATCGATTAATGGAATTTTTGACGGAATGTGACATTATTCGTGAGAGTCAGCGTGGATATATTCCCAGCAGATCTACACAAACAGCAGTTTTCCAGTTTACACAGGCTGTTTTGAGATATTTGGAGTGGGGTGATATGGGACTGGGCATATTTTTGGACTTATCAAAAGCCTTTGATTGTTTAGATAGAGGCTTCCTGTTACAAAGGCTTAATGTGTATGGAATCAGGGGTTGCGCTCTAGACTGGTTTCGATCATACTTAAGTCACAGGTCTCAAAAAGTTTTTATTTGGAAAAATGGTATAGTGCATGGGTCAGATATATTGCCAAATTCAGTAGGAGTACCTCAAGGCAGCATATTAGGCCCAATTCTATTCATTCTATAAGTGAATGATTTATATTTTGAAATTGATCACCTAAATTTTGATTTAACCCAGTTTGCAGATGATACAAATGTGTTGGCAGGGGGATAGAATGTTCTTGAGCTAACTAATAATGCAGATAACATTTTTAAATTAATAAATACCTTTGGAAAAAATAGGTTGTGTGTAAATAAAGAAAAAACCAACTTAATACTTTTTAAAGCAAAGTTAAATAGACCAGATTTTATATTTTTAAATGATTCTCAACTTGAAATAAAGAAGAGTGTCAGATTTCTGGGTATTCACATTCATGAATTCTTAGACTGGTATCTACATATCGATCATTTGAATAAAAAACTCAATAGAATCTGCTACTGCATTCATTTTGTTTCAAAATATTTAAGTGAGTCATCTAAAAGAATAATATATTTTGCCAATTTTCAGGGGTATAATTTTTTGGGGATCTAGCTCTAGGGCTCAAGATATCTTTGTAACACAAAAACATATTATAAGAATAATCTTCAATATGTAATATGTCCTACATACAAACATGTCGTGGTACCTTTAGGGCCAAGGGAATACCTACCATTTATGGTTTGTACATACTTGAATTGCTTTCTTTTGTGTTTAAAAATAAACATTTATTTAGCAATATTAATCACCGATATGAAACCCGGAATAACCACATAACATATCCAATACATCATTTAACCCTTCTGGAAAAAAGCCCTTACTATATGGGTATTAAATTGTATAATAAGCTAGATAATAACATGAAACAAATTAATTCTGAAAAACATTTTAACCACAGACTAACGCAATTTCTTATTGATCTTGTACCTTGAAGGGTATATGAATAATATTAACAATACTTAAAATTCAGTTTAATTAAGTTGTAGTGTGTACTGATTAATCAGAATATGTAAGGTCACCTATATTTAAGGTTATTGTTTTGACACTGTTTCATTTTATATTGTTTTATTAGGTATAAGAACATATGTAATTTGAAACAAATAAATAAATCTGAATGCGACAATATCAATTATAAGAACCTATTTAGGAGATTCACAGTAAAATTCTGTTGAGTGCCTACTTTTTTTTCATAAAACTGTTTTGGTACTTCAAAACACATAAATACTCACAACGTGTTTTAAGAAAATTAACAGTAGGTGAGTACCTACTTATTGCAAGAAAAAATAAACCTCCTGATGAACTGCATTTTTGTCATATGGCGTACCGATATAACTGCCTCAGTATGTTTTAGAAGAACAAATGATTGCAGTTTGTTTAGTGGATCTTAAACTGATTACTTACCTTGACTTTTAATCTTTCAGCCAGGAAAGGACACTTTTCTGCATTTAACTTTGTGAATCGAGCTTCAAGATGTTTTGGTGCTAAAATTTTTAGATGTTTGTCTACAATTTCACATCTCTCCGAAGAGTTCGTATAGAAATGTAGCACGAGATTTTCGGACTTTTTAATTACATCAAAGAAACTCTTTTCTTCTGGCAACTCCTCATATTTCCCATGGTCGTTCTTTAGCCACTCCCGTTTCTTCTCTTCCTGTTTCTGCAATTCTTGCATTCTACTTTTTCGAAGCTGTTCCAAATCATTAACATCCAAATTGTCAATTTGTTCAATGGTTGCATCTACTTGCTTTTCTATGGCTTTCGTTACTTGAAGAAGTTGGTTTTCCATTTTTATTATGGTGTGTGTCTTTTCATGAACTAAAACTAATAATGTGAATTTAAAAGTCAATTATGGACATATTTTAACAGAAAATTGTCATATTTTTAAAGATATAGGCTATTTTCGGTTTATCTAAGGTAATGAAAGATGTTTTACCTGGATTTTCTTAAAAATTACTCTGAAATGTAACTCTCTTAAGCCGGGTGTTTTTTAACATTTACAATTTAGTAATTTACATAAATAAAATGGAAAACTTGACAAGAGTCTAGCGACCCGACCAAATTTTTGATACCAAAGGCCACCTATACTACATAGGCTGGCCTTGCGTGGAATATATTCACAAAGAAGGGGGATTCTTTGTGAATGTATTCGCGGAAACACATGCAAGCTACTGTATATCGACTATAATACGGCTTTTATTAAATATATCCTGGTTTTTAGTTAAATAAAGCAACATATTTTGGAAAAAGTGCATCCAAAGTACGGGCACGTATTACAATAAGTAATATCACTTTTCGCATGGCCCTCCGCTCGCTACGGTGGCTCAAGAAAAGGAAACTAACCAGGTGCTAACCCAAACTAACCCAAGACATACCCAAAATCAAGAAAAAAACTGTTTAGAAACTTAACCTTAAAAAAAATAAAAAGAAACAACGGGGTTTGAACCCGAGCCGCCGACGCCGATAAATGCCACTGCCGAGTTCAGACCTAACCATCTAGCCCTCTGGACCACCACGCCTTATATGCAAATCGATTGCATCCATAGATAATATATAAAAAAAAAATTGCATCACGATGACATAGCGCGAATGCAATCGCTTGAGTTAACGCCATCTGCACTAGATGGCGCTAGAGTCGGTATCGAAAATTATATCGGGTCTACAGACGCTTGTGAAAACTTGACTACATGACTAGTGATGAGTGTCGAGTGATGTCAAAAAAGTAATGATTCTTTACAAACTATTCGTTAGCCCGCCGGTACTGACCACCGATCTACGCGTCTTTAGGCAACGGTCTGTTCTGAACTTTTCTGGTTACCTTCGGCGACCTTGGCGAATTGTTAACATATTTCGTATGGCCGTCCGCTCGTTTCGCTCGGTCCGTGGCGCAACCATACAAAGCACAAAACTAACCCAAATAAGCATGCCCAAAACCAAGAAAAAACATATACACATATACATGTGGAATCAGCCTGAGTCCACGTGTATACCTGACCACGGATATCCGTATACGTGAAACGAACACGTTGACATTTGCCCATGCACATGGAACTTCCGTGATATGCATCCGTATGTTTTGCCATGCGCATCGAGTTCTACTTTGTTTATTTTTATTTACATTTATAATAGCTTTTTTGCTAGTTGCTGCTGCTAGTTTTGCATATTTTTTAAAGTAGGTACCTTAAAAATTAACTCAGAAATCTCTCTTTACCTATTTACTTACGAGTGTTATGTGTAAGAATCTAATCTAAATAGGTTTTACAAACAGAATCAGCAAACCAACCGCAATATCCGCACTTATACTGAGATTCTTCCATTTTTATAATGTTTATATATTATTTTATTAAGTAAACATTAAGCAACTACAAAAATTATTAAATTATCTCCCTCTGTCACTCAGCCGCAACCATCACACTCAAAGTCTCAAACGGATACGTATACCGAAAAAGTTAAAATTAACCAACTAGAATACGATTTGACCTGGACGGAGAGTCAAGTCTATAGTCAAGTCACAAACGTCTAGAGATCAGGCGTAATTTTCGATAGGGCGAAACGAATAATAGGTATTATTATGGCTTTGCATGGCCCTCTGCTTGCTTCGCTCGCTAAGGGGGCTCAATCAACAAGAACTAACCAAGCGCTAACCAAAACTAACCTAAGGCTAACCCAAAATTAAGAATAAAAGGTAATTTAATAAAAAACAATAAACTAAACATCCGTCGCGACTGACGGGTATCGAACCCGCAGTGCATGAAGGACATGCAAGCACTCTGCCTACTACACCACCGAGGCGTTATAGAAGTTTGGCGAGAACGTAGAGACATGGATTCGTTTCGCCGCATCGAAAATTACGCCTAATCTCTAGACGCTACTGTCAAGTCGGTCTCCCGATACGCAATTGGATGTTCATAATCACGTGGGTACAACGGATCCGTGATCACGTATGCATGTGGACTCAGGCTTAGGCTCTGGGAAATATTATTAACGTCTAGCCGCTGACGGTAACTGACTATCCATATGGTACTATTATGGCGTTGCATGGCCCTCCGCTTGCTTCGCTCGCTAAGGGGGCTCAATCAACATGAACTAACCAAGCGCTAACCAAAACTAACCTAAAGCTAACCCAAAACTAAGAAAAAAGGTAATTTAATAAAAAACAAATAAAACATCCGTCGCGACCGACGGGTATCGAACCCGCAGTGCAAAAACGACACTGCCTACTACACGACCGAGGCGTTGTAGAAGTTTGGCTAGAACGTAGAGACATGGATTCGTTTCGCCGCATCAAAAATTACGCCTGATCTCTAAACGCTGCTGTCAAGTCGGTCTCCCGATACGCAATTGGATGTTTATAATCACGTGGGTACAACGGATCCGTGATGACGTATGCATGTAGACTCAGGCTTAGCCTCTGGTAAATATTATTCGTCTAGCCGCTGACGGTACTGACTATCCATATGGTACTATTATGGCTTTGCATGGCCCTCCGCTCGCTACGGGTGCTCAATCAACATGAACTAACCAAGTGCCAACCAAAACTATCCCAAGGCTAACCCAAACTAACCCAAAATTCAGAAAAAAGGTAAATTAATAAAAAACAATAATTCTTAATTTGGGCTAGTTTGGTTAGCACATGGTTAGTTCTGGTATATTGAGCCATCGTACCGTCAGCGGCCAGACGTTAGTGGAAATATTAACATAATGTATGAAACATGAAACAAAACAGTTTCTCACGCGGGCACGATTAAATAGTTTATGTGTCTTCTAATATCATTTATTTTATTAAAGAAAACACATTTCTATAAATGAAAATATATGTTATACCAACACCAGGACCGCAAAAGCACGAGGAGATATTTTAACTGAGAATTCTCGGTCTAAAAACATCAGAAGCAAATCTATAACTATTCTGTGTTCTATTATTAATCGTATAATTAAGAGGATCACATTTTTCTATCGCAAATTCGTATATTACCGGTCAACAGATGCGCGAGAAGGTAACCTTTAACAGACAAATTTTCCTTGCCGCCAATTTGCCACCCAATACAATTTGTATCATCAAAAAATTATAAAATTTCACTAAGCTTGAATCTATAATATACCAAAATCGCAGAAGCGCGCCGGTGAGATACATTTTACTGGGAAAATTTCCAGTCAAAAATAGATTAGGTAATTCTAAATATATACTTCGCCCATAGTTGTTATCAACGACGTCTAAAGAATTTGTTGAGAATTCGTTGGATGTCACAGTATTATTTGTATCACAAAGATTAAATTCCTCTTTGCAAACATTCGTATTGTATTAGGATTGCAGAAGTGCGAGGAGGTAAATTTTAACTGGAAAATTTTCCCGCCAAAAATATATCGATACCTCGCCCATCAATATCCCAGTATTATTTCATATCAACGGAATATAGTTTCTCTAAGCAAAAATTCATATTGTATCAGGATCGCAGAAGTGCGAGGAGGTAAATTTTAACTAGGAAAATTTCCCGCCAAAAATATATCAGGAGTAATGCTGTATACTTCGCCTATCGATGTTTCAGTGTTATTTCGTGTCAAAATGATACAATTTATCTAAGCAAAAAATTAATTTTGTATCAGGATTGCAGAAGTGCGAGGAGGTAAATTTTAACTAGGAAAATTTCCCGCCAAAAATATATCAGGAGTAATGCTGTATACTTCGCCTATCGATGTTTCAGTGTTATTTCGTATCACAATGATACAATTTTTCTAAGCAAAAATTCATATTGTATCAGGATCGCGGAAGTGCGAGGAGGTAAATTTTAACTAGGAAAATTTTCCGCCTAAAATATATCAGGAGTAATGCTGTATCCTTCGCCTATCGATGTTTCAGTGTTATTTCGTATCAAAATGATACAATTTCTCTAAGCAAAAATTCATATTGTATCAGGACCGCAGAAGTGCGAGGAGGTAAACTTTAACTAGGAAAATTTCCCGCCGACAATATATCAGGAGTAATGCTGTATACTTCGCCTATCGAAGTTTCAGTGTTATTTCGTATCAAAATGTTACAATTTTTCTGAGCAAAAATTTATATTGTATCAGGACCGCAGAAGTGCGAAGAGGTAAGTTTTAACTACGAAAATTTCCCGCCAAAAATATATCAGGAGTAATGCTGTATACTTCGCCTATCGATGTCTCAGTGTTATTTCGTATCACAATGATACAATTTTTCTAAGCAAAAATTCATATTGTATCAGGATCGCACAAGTGCGAGGAGGTAAATTTTAACTAGGAAAATTTCCCGCCAAAAATATATCAGGAGTAATGCTGTATACTTCGCCTATCGATGTTTCAGTGTTATTTCGTATCACAATGATACAATTTTTCTAAGCAAAAAT
>MU184502.1:122513-143102 GCA_016904865.1 Pissodes strobi
CCGCCAAAAATATATCAGGAGTAATGCTGTATACTTCGCCTATCGATCGATGTCAGTGCTATTTCGTATTAAAATGATGCAATTTTTCTGAGCAAAAATTCATTTGTGCGAAGAGGTAAATTTTAACTGGGAAAATTTCCCGCCAAATATATATCAGGATATAAGCAAAAATTGATATTGTATCAGGAACGCAAAACTGCGAGGAGGAAAATTTCTCAGTATTATTTATTTGTATCAATCAGATGATGAGGAGGTAAATTTCAACTAGGAAATTTTTCCGCCAAAAATATATCAGGAGTAAATCTGCATACCTCGCTCATCGAGGTCTCAGTATTTATTATTTGTATCAATGAGATGAAATATCTTTAAGCAAAAATAATATTTAATCAGGACCACAGAAGAGCGAGAATGTTAATTTTGACTGGATAATTTTTCGTCCGTAAACATCAGAACCATCCAAATTTCATATAACCTACCTCGTTTACCTTTAAGCAGAAAACTGGCAATTATAATAAAAAAAAGGTTGGTGTATATATAAAAATGTATTTATTGCAAATTTTAAATATACTTATACATAACTAATAATAACTTTATCACTTCGACAATAAAAGTAAAATATTTACATGTATTTACATACAAGATTTACAACAAACAATTGGCCCTTTTGTAGCTTAAAATGGCAGTGAGTTGTATTCAATTACCTACTTATACATTAATACTCCAAAATTTAACGTTCATGCTAACATAACTTATTTGGAATACAAATTTCAAATATTAATAGACTATTCGCTCAGAATATATTCGTCACTAAAATCAGATAGAATCATCATCTATTTTAACATATAATGAACAGATTAGCGTTTTATCGCTAGGAAATAAGCATAATTTTTTAAAGCCCGTGCGAGAGACAGGTCGGTATTTGTAGTGAAATTTGTATACATTTGCAGAATTAAATATTGACATTTTAACTTGTAATCTTGATATGCTTGCAGAAAAAAAACTGCAACGTGTCAAAAGTTACCTGTCATTTTTATCTGAGAAAACGTGAACACTTTCCATAGTTCAAGGCTAATGGTGACGTAATAAACTAACCGAACTCACTAAGAATATAAATTTGCTTCATTTTCGACGCGAGACGCAAAATTGTTCTCTTATTGTATTATTTAGGAAATAGTATGCTGCATATGCTTAAGAAATTTTGCTTGTCCTTGACCGTCTGAATAAAATCATCTGATTCTAGTTAGATTACATTGTGTACGTAGGAGGAAAAGTTACACAGCGGTATCGGCCGAGAATGTGTTTTTCCTGCGAAGTACACATACTACCCTACCACATATCCTTTCCCTGTTAGTTTAGGTATTAGCTAATAATTGCTATTATTAGGCTTATTTTTATTTTCTCTTTTTATTTTTCTCTCTCTTTGAGCCGCATTGCGAGAACAGAATCTGACCTTGAGTCTGAAATGTGGACTTTTTACTCACTAGTTTTTCCTCTTACATTGTGTTAGAGTAATTTTGTTTTTAGAATAAATTAGTTCATATATTACGAGATAATCATTGTGAGTAAAAATCGTTTTATTTTTATTATTATTTTGCCTGTGAAAAATTAATTATACTGATATTTTTGAAAGAGAGGAAAAATTGAGACTGACTGTGTAAATTACCAAGAATCGTACAGCAGTGGTAACAGCGTAATAATATAAACAATATGGAAGTAGTAAAATGTAAAATGTTCGGAAATTAAATAGTGTGTTCATTTGAAAAGAAGCCTCCGAAATATTCCTCTTTCCCCAGTAGCAACAGCAGCGAAATATATATAATATATTCTTTAGGACCGCCTCATTCGTTAAATTTAAACCAATCATCATACCCAAGATACTGTATCGCTCAGTGATTCACACAAATATCTTCGCTAACGTTTAACCAATTAAGTAGACCAAACCCATGATTTGCATGTACTAAATTTCTGAAATCCTTTAAAATATGTTCCAAAACATCCTTGTATTGGTTAAATAACCTGGAATAAAGTTTATATGGTTTTACGGGAAAATACCGGAAGAATTAAATCCTGGAAAGTCGAAAGGTATAAAGTGGTTCGGTATAGCTGTTTTCAAATGAACGCACTGTACACAATTAGTAAAAAGTGGTAATTTTTAGAAGCTTGAACATTGCTACATACAATTTAAATATGACAATCATATTAGTGATGATAACACATTATTAAAGGAACAAGTCCATTGAACACAACTTTTTGTAGAATCGATTTAAAAAGTACTAATAAAATTAAAACTTAGCCTAATTTTTTTGTAACAACAATATCTTAAGTAACTTATATTTAAGTACATATATATGCTATCTACTTACAATACAGACACAGTCTATTTATCTATTTACACTAAAACTTACTCTGAATTCGTATATATTATAGCAGCACCAAAATAATATAAAACTATCTAAACAACAAATAAATAATTTTAAATATTGTAAAGGTTTCAAGTCTATCACAATTTTAACAAAGCTCTAAATTCTAAATATTATATATATCTAACCCAAACTGAGATATAGATATTCTTACAAGTCATTTTACTCTTAATTCAAACCCTTTGGATTTGGTTACCATCAGTCAAATTTCAGAAGATGTCAGATGTTAGAACGCTTCATAAGTTAATTTTCAAATGACATATTTTTTAACAATAATTGAATTTTTATAGTATTTGAAAAATACAAATTACCAAGGGTAAATAATTGACTAAAAATAATAGAATGTAATACAAAAACACTAGAATATAATCTGGGTCTTGAGACAATTGAAAAAATATATATTTTTGAAGTCGAATTAATGGTCTGTCATCGTTTTCAACTTTTTAGACGTGATATAGATGTTTTTATTGATGCACCATTTAGCATATTCATTTTTTTAATTAATTTTAAATTTAATAATTCGTAGAATGTGCTTTATCGTAAAGTCTATACGAAGTCAGTGTAAACGGCTAGGAAATTGGGGTACGATCAATTTTTTATAGATTTGCATTGAAATGCATGGAATAAAAATGAAAATCCTTATTGACGGCTCCACGTACTCGGGCCACCGAACAGATATAGCAATAAAACCGGGCACTAACGAGAGGCCTGACAGGCGATAGGCGAGAGGATTTATACCTGGCTTATACCTTCTTATAATAAAATATAAATACTATATAGTAAATAAAACAAATGTTATTAAGTAATCTGTTCGTAAGTATTTAATTATAACGACATAATTGTTTATTTGCCATAGACAATTTTTATAACATTAAAAGCAATTTGGAAACAAAACACACTACAACAGTTAAATGCGCTCCACTATGAAAAGGTTTGCTTTATAGAGGATCGCCGGATTATTTATGAGGGCCAGGTGGCAGGTAATCGTTTTATTGCTATATCTGTTCGGTGGCCGGAGTATAGAGCGTATGATTTTAACGACAGTCAGTGCTGTACCGCGTAAAAGTAAAAAGAATATGTGAGCTTGTGAGCGTCGCACGCCTATGCCGAATTATTCAAAGGAAATGTCGGCTGTCAATCGAGTTTTGATTTATTGCTGTTTATACTGACTTCGTATAGACTATAAAAAAATTCTATAACCAAAACTGTATTTATTTGTCGAAAAAAAAACAATAAAGTGAGAACACCGTGACTACCAAATTTAAATATATTTTTCATGTTTACGACGTAAAATGGCTTCATTATGTTGACATATACAATAAAAAGCATAGAGGACTTCCAGGTGATAAAGTTCGCTAATTATACGTATGTGCTAGATGGTATGACAAGTAATGAAGGAAGACAGAAGATTAAGTTACATAAATAACCTCGTGTTTATGAAGTGCGGCATGAACATATAGAATAGTACATGTAGCTAAGCAACAAATAATGTGGCTTATGTTTTTTAGAACCATCGGAGCCTTCTCTATAAGTACTTTTTCTTTTCCTACTCAGTACTGGAAAAAAACGCAAACGTTGTCCCTCTGGTTATTAAGGCAGCAGACTTAGAAACCGAGTGGAATGTAAGTAAAGTTTGTCAACTTGAAGGGAGACTTAACTTAAGTCCATGACATGATAGAAGATCAAAACCAGATCAGTGAAACGGAACCGTGTAGAAGTAATGATCATGTTCATAACGTAATCAAAGCATAAACTGCCACCTGAAGATCTGGTAATAGTCCTCGAAAGAGGATTTTGACCGAGATGAGTGACGAGAGATGCTGAGTTATTTATCAGCCAAGTGAGAAATATAATCGTATACTCGACCGTGAACACAGCTAAATGGGCAACACATTCCTTGTTGAAATGGAGAGGATCTTCTTAAAAGGAAATGCACCCATTTGGGCGAATTCTACTTCTGCGATATCAAGGTAGAGCAATACAGCCAAGACATTTTGCATTGCAGAATATTCTTACCAGAGAGGGATCAGGTGTAAATGTTAAAGACTGAATTTATTTATGAGTATGTTTTCCCAATATTTGCATTACTACGCAAATAATGCTGCAATCTCAATACCAAATTGTGAGAGATAATTGTACAAATTAGACCTATACTACTTTCTTAATTTAGGGGAGAATCGGGTACCTCGGAACATCGGGTAGCAAGGAACAATACAAAATTTTTCATTTTTAGGAGTGATAACAACCTGTGCTTGGCGGGATGCCCGTTTACACGTGAATAACAAGTGCCAAATAGTTCGTGTTGATGATTTTGACATTTTTTACGCAATTTTGATAGTTTGCTGTAACTGTTTGAGGTGTGTCAGTAGTTGGTCAGGTAAGCTAATATGTTTCTGCTAAATTTAGATTATAATTTAGGGATTACATAATCAGATTGTATTTTAAATCCGCCAAAAAATTGAGTATTTTGAAGTCGCTACTGACCTAATGATTTTTTTGCAATTCGGGTAACCTGGGACATATTAAATACGGGTACCTTGGGACAATGTAAAAAATGTTCAGTTTTATAAATTTTTGTTACAGGATGTCGAAGCTCAAGATTCTTGGACCGAAGAAAACCTTATTCGAGCTATAAAGGACGTTAGCACACAGACGAGTTGTAGCTTTAAACAATGGTTTAGAAATACAATCAAAACCTAAAATTGGATGATATGAAGCCACGTTTCCTTTGAAATAAGCAAACCTTCTTGTTGATCATGTTAAATATATGGACAAATAGGTTAATAGCATTTACAAGAAAATAATTTCTCAAGCTTGCTTTTGATTTGGCAGTAAATTTAAAAGTTGACCATAGATTCAATATTCACACCAAAACTGCAGGGAAGGATTTCTACTATTGATTTTTAAAGCGCCACCCGGATCTGTCATTGTGATCGCCAGAAGCTACTAGCTTCGCAAGGGCTGTTGGTGTCAAAAAGCCAGAAGTTAATCTGTTTTTGACAAATTTGTTATGGATACTCACAATTCTCCTCCATCCCGTATACTCACTGCAGATGAGGCAGGAGTCTCATATGTTCATAAAATGAAAAAATGAAAATGAAAAAATGTTATCCCACAAATGAAACAGATAGAGGACAGAATGTGACAGCTATGGCTTGTATGAATGTCCTCCCTCCACTACTTACATTTAAGAGGCAAAGAATGAATGATAGATTAATGTTCAATGCACCAAATGAAGCAATTGGTGTGGCACAAACCAATGAGTGGATGGACAGTTCCGTATTTCCAACATGGCTTAAATATTTTGTAAAACATACTCACCCAACTAAATCTAACCCCATTCTTCCAACTTTGGACGGACATGGCAGCCACAAAGATCTTCACGTAATGTTGTATGCTCGTGGAAATCATATTCACATGCTGAGCACTCCGCCTCATACCACGCATAAAATTCAGCAATTGGGTAGGACAATCATGAAACCTTTTAAATTATCCTACAATAAAGCCTGTTCTATGTGGTTGAGATCCCATCCTGGTGCGAGGATAGGCCAAGCAGGGTTAATTACACAGGCCTCATTCCAGATTGCTCGATTAGATATTGCACAGAAGGGCTTCCAATGTACTGGAATATATCCGTTTAACCGAAACATTTTTACCGATTCGGAGATTCTTCCATCTATGATAACCAATGTTCCAAATACCGCCGAAAGGACCGAAAAAGAAGATACTGCCAATCCAGCAAATCATGAAAACGATGAAGCTTCTATGCAAAAGAAAAAGATGAACACGCAGCATGAGCAATCAGGATCTGCGATTAATGAACAAATTACCGTTGTTGCTGAAGTTCACTCCATACCATCAAGATCTAAACAAGCCGCCAATCATAAAACAGGTGAAGCTTCTATGGACATGGAAAGGATGGACTCCCAACATAGACATTCAGGATCTACTATTAATACATTAATTAAGACCATATTTGCCGAAGTTCACCCCATACCATCACCTCGTAATAGACACAATCTAGTGCCAAATTACCGCCGCCTGGAAAGGTGCAGGGATGGCGCCAGCTGTTTCTCGATCCACTTCTATAATAAGTTACCAGATTCCTTTAGGATCTTGCCAGAGAAGCAATTTAAGAATGAGTTGAAAAGTTTTCTGTCTAGTCAGGGATTTTACGATTACACAGAGTTCCTAAACGATCAATTTTAATGTATCAGGTTTGTTTTATTAAGTGTTCTGTTTTGATATACATTTTTTGTGTCTTTTATCTTTACACTTATAAAGTCAAATTATGTATATTAACGAATTTTATCTTGCACCAATTGGTGTAATAATGTCTTTTTAACTTTAGTCTTGGTGTATACTTATGTTGACTTGTGTAAATACTGTATGTATTTTGGCACCAATAAACTATTTGATTTGATTTGAAATCATCATTTACACCTCCAAAAGCAAATCATGGAATGACCAAATAACTTAGCCTTTTGAAATCAATTTCAACAACATAGAGAACTTATTAATAATTCTTGTTTTTACAATAATTCGTCAAATAAGATGAAAGCTTCCTGGCAGATAATAAATAATGAGTCCAATTCTTCTAAAAAGCAATCATATCCAACTAGACCAGCTGCCAACCATAAAACACCACCGTCATCGTCATCTCCTAAGGATAATCAAAGTTTTAAGTGTCAAAAAACTTCATTTTCTCCGAAAATTGAAGCGATATGACCTGTTCCGTACTGTAGCAAGAGGAGATTGGACAATAGAAAGAGGAAAGCCGAAAGGAGTAAAATTCTAACTCCACCCCTTTCAAAGAATTCTTAGAAGAGAAACAGACACGAGCTAAAGAAGCCGAAACCAAAAAAGTAACTAAAAAAGTAAAATTCGATGGGATTAAAACGAAAAATAAAAAATAAAATAACAGTACAAAAGCGAAAAAAGAAAATAATATAAAGAACAAAAATGATAGTGAAAATAAACGTTGGCTACTTGATGTAGTTTATGTTACTTAATTTGCCACGAAAATTTCGAAGAAGAATGGATACAATGTCAGAGCTCTTACAGCTGGGCATATGAAGACTGCGTAGATCTCGATTAGATATCCTCTTTTTATACATGCGACTTTTGTATAGATCCATCAAGTTGAATTATTTGTTAATTAAAGTTATTTGGTACTCTTTCCTATTTGATTACCTGGCCATGCTACCCTCCACATTTAAGTGTTTCAAAAATTGTGTTGCTGTTTTATGCGTTGAAAACTGGATTAAAGTTATTCATTACAATTTATTTCATTTAACATATTGATTCTCTTTCCCTTGGGTTGAACTAGTAATGCCAATTTTCAATTTGTGGCATTTAGTTTTTAGGAAAAAAAAAGGAAGAGCTTAGGTGTCCCGTGCTAATAGATTTCCCCCCGGTTTTTAGTACTACGCAAAAGCAAAGGGACGTTGTCAACAAACAAAAATGCTAGAAGAGAATCTTCTATCGGTATACTTTTCTTGCAAATTCCAAACTTGCCCTTGAAAACTATTTCGTCCAGACAAATGTACTTAAACCTTCGGGGATTATTCGATGAAATTTGGTCTACGATGCTTTTACTTGTATATGTCAACCTTTTAATTTTTAGTTGCATATGGCAACTGTTCTATAATTAGCCCAAATTATTGTGGTGAAGTGTTGCCTACTATTCGCAAATGAAATGATGAAGTTGACAACAATAAAGCCACAAGTGCCTAACAAGCTTTAGGGACACTCATTTAGCATATAAACTAAGCACCACTCACATACAAAGTAATCTTTCATAACATTCACTCACATTTAGAAAATGTAGTTGCTTCATCAGTTTTTAAGCAGCGTGTGGCTCTCGTCTGTTTGTTTCTGTAAGTTTCCTGACAGCGTCCCATCTTTGACTCTTTTCCTTTTGAAAAAGCCGCATTTGTAGAGTATCACGACTAGAACTATCAGCAGCAAGAGACCTGCTATCACTGCACCGCCTATGATCCACCAGTTCAGCGGGGAATAGGGCAATATTGCTTCCGGATACACACGCGTTTCTGCCTAAAGAGGGACAAACAAAACCATAAAATTATATAATTAGTTAACCATAAGAAAATGTCGACGAAAAACAACTGAGCTTCGCGTTTCCATACGAACTAAACACGTAAATTTTTAAGTGAAACACCCCATGTTTTATTGAATTTTAGAAAATTCTTCTGTTTTAACCAGTTGGAAACTTTATTTGCTAAAAAAATCCCGAACATTTTATCCTGACCAAACCCTTTGTTTCTAAATTTAAATTTAGAAACCAAAAAGGCCTTAATTCCTCTAGGGTAATATTTACAGCTATTATTATGGTCACAATTTTATTTAAATTACGTTTTCTACTAGTATTTATCATTATCTCCGCCAAAGGTTTCGCTCGTATCAGTATATATAAAATACTTTCTATAAAAGAATGAATGCAACTTTAACTTACAGAAAAGCCAAAAACTTGGTCAGCCTTCGTGATGAAAGTACTGTCTAAAATCGCCACTTGAGCAAACGAATTGATCTGCACCCAGTCGACGTTGCTGTAGTCCTCGACCAGCGTCGAGTTCCAGATTCTGGATTTAATTTCGATGTAGGCTTGATTTTGCTTCTTCAGTCCTCTGATGTAGCATTCGATGTTGGCGCATTTCGCTGAGCCCTTACAATCCTGCAAAATGCAAACATGTTAATCTTTTCTTGAGGGTTTGGATCTTGCTAGAATATGAAAAATCAAGTATTTCTTCTTAAGCTTCCATTGACTCAATGCTTTAATTTAATAACCAACTGGTAACGGAATAAATGCTCATTCCCCTACACTAAGTTCATATATTCAATTGCAAATTATTCTCGATATTTAATATTTAGGTCGCCAGTGACATCTATTCGCGAATGGGTTTATTTCGTGCGGATAGCGACTTAAAAGTGCTAGTACTCTATTTAGTACCTACAATTCGTGAGTTTATTTTATTATAGATTACTATATTTAATATGGAGTAATTCTATGACTTTGCGCTACGTGGTTTCTAGTGTTGATCACATGTTATAAATTAGCCAATAAATCATCAGCAAACATAATTTTGTCCAACGCCTTAAATTTTGAATACGAGATGATCATCTTGTGTTGAGGCATTGATCGGGTGAGTGCTCATTTATTAATCTTGAAATATTTAATCCATCTTGCAATATTTTTAACTAATTCTTTCACTTTTAGATACATAATTAATATTTGTTTATGATTCGCTTAGTATTATTTGACTAAAGCAAGAATTTAGCATTTTTATATTCCAGTTTTAATTAGCTTACATTTTCAAAACTTTTAATTATTGTCGTGACCTTTTGGGTAATATTACCGATTTATTGGTGAATATTTGCGGTTCTCATTAATCAAATTCATGTAATTTGACAGAAGCTTAGTCCAAATTTAGGGAGATCGTAATTATTTTATCGTTCAGTAGTCATGCACATTTTTTTAAATCAAATTCATGTAATTTGACAGAAGCTTAGTCCAAATTTAGGGAGATCGTAATTATTTTATCGTTCAGTAGTCATGCACATTTTTTACGTATTTTCATTCAGATTGAACAGTATTATTTGGGTTAATTCTCAGGGTAAATTCTATATATTCCTGCAAAGGTAGTAAATTGAATTTTCAGTAGAATTTCTCCGAATTTTCCCTAATAGTATTGCTGGTTTTCACCTTTTTTCTTTTTAGGTTCATTTAATTAAATTCTCAATTTATTTGTTACATCAAGCACAATATAACTATTAGCATTCACCCTGTCTAGTCTCAATCCTGATGTACCGACATTATTTTGCATTTATTAAAGGTTAATCTCACATATGTGAATTTATCTGGTTTTATCTTTTATCTAAATTTCTATCTCGGATGCGAGGTAGTGATTATATTATCTTTATCTTTAATTAGATTGAGGCGCAATTGCGCTCGGTTTTCGTTTATGTGCCAAGGGCCTAAGTAAAAGTAATAGTACTTACTTATTTTGAGTCATAAGACTCATTGTTAGAGGTTGTACCTCTATTTATCTATTATTATCAAATTTAAAATTACCCATTATTTAAATTTTACCGAGAGTCACTGAATTTGAACGTCTTTCCATTATTTTCTTTTGAATTTTATATTTTAATCATCATTTTCTTTTGAATTTTATATTTTAAAGTAAAGAAAAGGAAATCTCGAGTAACAGTAATTATTTATAATTTTTGCTCATTGTCTGCGCAACTCAACATTGTAATTTAAGTTTCTGATTAGATCTGCTTTTACCAGTAAATTTTTAATTTGTAGATTGCTTCATCATATGTTTAACATTGTCACTGATACTAAATGAAACACTTTGTATTCAATGCAATTTTTGCGTTCCACCAAGAACGTGGTTCAGGCATCGTTTTGGCCTTTAATTATGTAAATTTGTTTTATAAAATGTGGCTTTTTCGTTGTTAATTGTGATTTGACCGTTGTTTGTTGGTGTTGTTTGTTTTCTCTTCGCTGATATGTTTCTTCAGGTCCAATGACAAGTAACACTGATGATAGCCTAGGCCGAAAGCGCTCTGTTATGCTTCTTTAGGAAGTCCTTTTTGGATTAAAAATTGCATGGAATACAAAGTGTTTCATTTAGTATCATTCATACATGCACACAGCCACTACTCTTCATTTAATTGTCACAAACCCAATAGATACTAACTTGGGAACAGGCAGAAACGGTTCCAGTGGAGGTCCCAATACGATCGCATGGTTACAGCATAATTGGACGAAGCTAAGTATTAGCCAATCAGAAGATAAACATATTGTAAAGACCAATCTTGTATTGTAACATTTCATATTTCTTTTTAATTTTTTGACATTAATTCTAATTTTCACTATTAGGTGAATTTATTCATGAAATAAACTCCATTTGAAATAATTTCATAAATCATATTTGTATTCGCATTTAATCGTATAATTAATATACTAATTGTTTTGGAATTTGCTTCTTTATTTAATTTATTGCAGGATAGAGGTCTGCGAGACATTGCGAATTGTGAGGGCAAATTTCTGATATTCATCTTTATATTTACTTATATTTAAGTATTCAATTCATACTCAGTTCGCATTGTCTCTAGGAACTCTGGCGCCCACAAAAAAAATACTGTTAATAAGTGAAACAACCCACTCCTGAGAATAACCATAAAAAAAAGAAAAAGAGTCTCAAAACGAACGTCATTTATTAAAAAAAAATCTTACGGTTATGAAAAGTAGTATACGGTTGGCGAACAACTAGTATTGCGCTACACAACAGCGACTGTTTATAAAGTACGCCGACAGTGAGTCATTCTAAGGTGAAACAAAGAGTCTGAAGCACCTAGGCAAAACATCGATATAGCAGAACAAACATGGACAAAACACTATAATTACAAGCGATGCTAATGCCAGAATTCCGCATAGGGAACATCACTGGAGAAAGAAAAAATAAAGAGGAAGCAAAACCCTGTAAAAGAACGAACTACACACACCGGCATAATTAGGGGAACGGGCAAAATTTACACTAAGTTTGACTTCAATTTTCTCTTGAACCCTTCACTCGATTTTGACTTTTTTTTTTGTTAAATTATAGCCTGGTTCTTTAAGAATACGTTAGATAATGCTGATTTTAAACAATTGGTCATAATGTCATATACAGGGCTAAGAAGAAAGTAATGTTTTTTTGTCAATTTTTGGGACACTCTGTAGAGTGAACGAATGAAATTCAATATCATTCGATAATGCCAAATTAAAGATTGATCTTTTCTGAATATTTTCTTTTTTCATTCACTCTGATACCTCGAATATTAAGGATGCTACAGGGTTTTGTTAAAAATAGTACTTTTTATGGGTCGATGAATTTCCCTTAATCTTTGTAGAGTGAACGAATGATAGTTGATATCATTCGATAATGCCAAATTAAAGATTGATCCTTTCTGAACATTTTCTTTTTTTTATTCGCTCTGATACCTCGAATATTATGGATGCTACAGGGTTTTGTTAAAAATAGTGAATTGGCCTACTTTTTAAGGGTCAATGAATTTTCGTTAATCTTTGATATGTTATAGAGACCATTAAATCTAAATTTTTTATGACCTTAAGATTCATTCCTGATAGTGTTACCGTTATCTATAGAGAGATAAATAAACATGCTCCAATGTATACACTAAAACACAAATTGGACCATTCCTAAGCCTGGATCAAGCGTGAAGGAAGGCCTTAGAAAATAACATTTCACAAAATGGAAAACATAGAAGGGACTTTTAGTTATACCTATATCAGTAACGGTAACACTGTCAGGAATGAAACTTAATGGAAACTGCTGGATGGAGACTAAAGTATTGAAAAATTATTTTCAAAAAAGCTTTGTAAGTCAATTGCCTCTTGACGACCACCTTACCTTATGGTCAATGTTAATAAAATCAACAAATGTTAACTATATTGATTTGTTTCACTGTTGTCTTACCATAACTGTGACCCTTCTCTTAATTCCTCCCTTGTCGACTTCTTGGGCCTGAACTATATATTCCACATCCCTTCGTCTTCTTCGTAATGATGTATCATTGTCACTTTGGAAATCGGGAGGAAGTTGTAAATTTTCTGGTTCATCTGCTACTGAAGATAGTAATTCTAGATGTAATGGATTGATCACGTTTCCTGCATCTTCTACGTTGCAAAAACCAGTGGCCCCGCCTGTAACTCCTGTAAGAAATACGGATTGAACGCACAGTGATTCACAACTTTTTAAAATATCATTTAGTTACATTTTCTATAATAAAATCAATATCTTCTATAATAATATAAATACTGGATAAGACATTTAAAGTATAAGAAAATATTTTGACTTATAATAAATGTGTACAGAACTGCCTTAGCATGGCAATAAATACAGATGAAATCTACTATTTTAATTCCCTGGATTGATTTACCTAGAATTGCAGGCCCACTTTCCAAGTACAGCAGCCATTTTCCCTGCTGACCTTCCTTGCCGGGCCTTACTTGGTAAGGCCACTGTACATTCACTTTTATGTCGGGCAAGTCCCACTGTCCCCTATTATCAAGGTAATATCGATGGACCACTCTCGCTCCAATGTCTTCCAAGTTCTTCATTGCGGACTCGCCTATGACTTGACCGCCGAAAAAGAGGTTAGTAGATCCCTTTCTGAGAATAGAATTATAAAATGTCAAACATCTGTTAATAGACCATAAACGCTTGATATCTTACCCTGTGATACTAAAGTCAGCAATTTTCTGTAAGATAGCGACCAATTTTACTTGAGTATAGGGCGAGTTTTCCTTCGAAGTAGAGTTCACTTTCAACGTGAGATCGAGTTTCTGATCCTTGGTATTCTTCATAATCTCGAACCTTAGTTTTAAGTTGGCAGTGGCGTTTCCTTGGAATGGGTTACCGAGATCGCAAACTACTAGGGTGTCATTCTTGAACGAGCATTTCACGTTAGTCTGAAAGAAATATAGAGATATTGTAACGGAATATAAGCTTATTCCGCTCCACTAAATTCAGTTCAATGACGAATGATTTTCGATGTTTGGGATTTGAGTTGCCAGTGACATCTATTCGCCAATGGGTGTATTTCGCGCAAGTAATTATTTGGGAGCATAAGTACCCTATTTTATACCTACAATTTGTGGAGTTGTTTCACTATAGATTACTATATTTAACAGTGACATCTATTCGTGAATGGGCTTATCTCGTGTGGTTGGTAATTGGGGAGCACAGTACACTATTTAAAACCTACAATTTATGAATTTCATTTACTATAGATTACTATATTTGGTATATATTGGTATTTATTTTGCTTAACGCTGCGTGACCTATAGTAGTAGTCACATGATATAAATTATCCAATTAAAACATCGGAAAGCATAATTTGTGGAACGTCTTGAATTTTGAAAGCGGGGTCGTTTTATCTTTGTGGCGACGCTGACACGGGTGAGTGCTGGTTTTTATTCTTGAAATATTTTATTCACCTTGCAATATATTTCACTAATTTTTTCATTTTTAAATACATAACTAATAATTGTTTCTGATTCGCTTAATCGTATTTGGCTAAAGCAAGAATTTACCATTTTTATATTACACTTTCAATTAGCTTACAGCTTCAATAATGTTAATTTTTGTAGTGACCGTTGGGTGAAGATACCGATTTATTGGTGGATATTTGCGTCTCTCGTTAGTCCAATTCATGTAATTTGAAACTGGTTTAGTCAAAATTTACAGAGAACGTAATTATTTCATCGTTTAGCGGTCAGGCACATTATTTTACGTATTTCCATTCAAACTGAACAGTATTATTTGGGGAATTCTTGGAGTAAGTTCTATGTATTCCTGTAAAGGTAGTAAATTGAATTTTCGGTAGAATTTCTTCGAATTTTCCCTCATAGTATTGCTGGTTTTAATATTTTTTTCTTTCCAGGATTATTTAATTAAATTTTCAGTTTATTTGTTACATCAAGCATATAATTATTAGCACTCGCCCTGTCTCGTCTCAACACTGATGCACCGACATTAATTTGCATTTATGAGAGGTTAATCTCACATGTGTAAATTTACCTCTTTTTTATCTTTTATCCAAATTTATATCTCGATGTGAGAGAGTGATTATCTTATCTATATATTTAATTAATTGAGGCGTAACCATGCTCAATTATCGTTTATGTGCCAAGTACCAAATAAAAAAAGTAATTGAAATTACTTATTTGGAGTTATAACACTCATTTATAGAGAGGTTGTACCTCTATTTTTTTCTATTTATCATTAAATTCAAGTTATCTTTTATTTAGGTTTGCCGAGAGTCACTAATTGGAACGCAATTCCATAATTTTCTTTTGAATTTATATTTCAGTCATTATTTCTTTTAAATTTCATATTGTAAGTAAAGAAAAGGATATCCTAAGTAACAGTAGTTATTTATAATTTTGGCTCAATTTAACATTGTAATTTAGGTTTCTGATTATACCTGCTTTAACCAGTAATCATGTGTAACAGTCTTACTCAGGTCCACACGATATTTCCCTGAATATGCCTTAATTAGCGATATACATTGGTCTAAGACTAGGTTATTTTTTTTTGCATGTATCCAACGTTGGCTAAAAAAACATCGTGCTTGGCAAGTAGCAGGTGTTTGTCCACGTCGCGTCGCTGTAGCAGATCTGTAGAGGGAGCTGACACTGAGTTAACCTGTAAGCCCTGATTAACCCATTAACATAAACTTGGGAACAGGCAGAAGCGGTTCCAGTAGAGGTCCCAATACGTCGCATGGTTACAGAATAGTTGGACAAGCTAAGTATTAGCTACTCAGAAGATAAATCAATTGTAAAGACCAGTGATATCGCCTCATTCATTAATTTTTTTATCTTTTACATTAATTTTAATTCTCATTACTAGTCAATTTATTCATAAATTTTATTTCACAAATTATATTTGTAATTTAATCATATTGATATTCTCCATTCCACATGATACCATTGTTGTAATTTAATTATAAAAATAATATATTGTTGTTTGAATTGAATTTATCGCAAGATTGAGGTCTGTGAGACACGAATTATAAGGGCAAATTTCTAATATTCTTATCTTTATTTAAGTATTCATATTCAGTTCGCATTGTCTCTAGGAACTCTGGCGGCCAAAAAAAAATTCAGTTAATAAAAGAGACAACTCACCCCCTAAGGAAAATAAAAACGAATCTCATGCTTAATTAAATTAAACAAATTAACTTTCGCTACAAATTAGTGCCCAACTAAATTTATCCTTACAATTTGGTGATATCATTACAAAGTGACACCCAACTGATCAATTTCATTACAAAGTGGCGCCCCACTGATCAATTTCATCACAAAGTGGCGCACAACTGTTAGATTTCATTACAATATAAAAGTTTGAGAATTTTGCATTATTAAAAGTTACTAAATGGTAAAAAATACAGCGTAAATGTCCAGTACATTCAGATTTGTTCACGGGTAAATGACACTATAGTGGATTTTGAAGTGGATTTTCATCGAGAGGTAACATTAAATTTTTCGCGTGAGCCTCAACTCTCACACCTTTCTGTCTATTTTTCGATTATCTGTAGGTCTCGGTAAGCCATAAAATTTTAAGTGGGATTTATTTCGGAGATATTAAAATAAACTGGCCAACAAAAAATTGGCCGAAAGTTTCCTGACTCTCACTCAAATCTATTTTGAATGTGGTTTTCGAATCCCGGAAGCTTCTTTTGTCTAGATTAAAACAGTAGATACGTCTTCGTAAACTAAGCGATATTTTCATGCCCATAAACTAGTCCCGCTATTTTGGATTTTTCGAAATTTTTTTGTCGTGATGAATCGTGTTAGCAAAAGATGTTGAAAATTTCTGGAGGTATAGCAACTCGTTTTGTTAAAAAAAGTTAACAGCGCTATATTTTTTTGACATAATGGCCAAAACATAAATTTTTTAAAAGACACACTGTTGCCCAATTTATTCTTAAGATCTTTGCTGCAGTTTCGTTTTATCTTCTAAGAAGGTAGCAAAATTCATTGGTAAAACTAGTGTCTGTCTCTTTCTTCTATTTAGTTGAATAAATTCAAATTCACACAGATTTACAAAACCGAATAGGTACACTATTCGCTTAAGGGGTTTTTGTTTAAAGGGGTGTTATACCGAGAATTTCCGAGATTTTTGAAAATAAATTGCGCCAAATGACGCCCGATGCACTAAAATGTTTAATGAAATTGGACAGTTGATGTGAAAACTTCTTTAGGCGTGTTTTGCACATTTTCCCTGGGCATTGAATCAAATTAAGCCGTCACGCATCAAGCTCCGCTCTTTAACGCTAATCCGGGTAAAATTACAAAAAAAGGGGATATTTTGTGGGTAAAGTCTGCTCAATTCGATTGCAGCCGAGCGAGAGAGAGAAACAGTCAGTTGTGAGTGAGATGGTGGTTCAGAGGTGGGGTGCTCACCTAGCGTGCGAGAGGCATCGGGTTCGAAGCTTGACGCTTTCGTTCAAAAAACTTTTATTTGAATTTTATTTAGCTTTTAATATCGCTTTGTTGAGTACAACAAACAAATTTTGAACAAAAAAATATCGGGAGCAAACCATGGGCAAACTGTTTTTGAAAAAACGAGTTTGATAAATTTTTGAAAATAAATTCCGGCATAAACCAATTTTTTTCAAAAATGCAAAATGACATTCAGAAAAATGCACAAAAATAGCAACTATCATATGCGTTACTAAAATAAAATAACTTTCTATTGAAATATAATCCAAATTAATGACATTTTGTTTAACTTCATCAGACTCGAAGAGAAGCTGACTTATTTTTATATTATAACGCGTAATTAGATGAACTAACTACAAGGACTATCAACACTTTGCTCTAAAAAGAAAACCTTGGCCAGGGGGCGATTCTATTAAGAATATTCAGCGAGCAACAACCCCAGATTGGAATGCCAAAACCATGTTAACTGAAATAACCAATTTTAATTATCCTAATTTGGAAAAAGCGGCGCCGGCGGTTCTAAAACCGAGGTTGGAATTTACAAAACATGTTAATACGCTAATTGCCACATTTAAATTTTCGGCCAATTAGGATTTTTAAGTCTTTTAGTAAAAACATTTTAATAGCTGTGCACGAGCTGATTCCAGATTTTTTTGAGGAGAGCAACGAAAAATAAGCCTCGACAGATGGTATAAAAAGCTAAAAATCTTTGGGAGATACAATGAATAGTTTCGGCGATAGGATCCTTTTGAAACATCGTTGAATAATAATACTAGGGATATATAGTATAGTACACTGCTTTTAGATGTTTCAAAATAATTTAATGAGATATTTTTCTCTACATATGTTTCGGCTTGATAAGGCCTTTAGCAAGAGTAGTTGTATACTAAAATCTAAAATTGTTATACCCTACTAAACCGCCTAAAGGTATTTTGTTTTTATTGCACTGTCAATTATGCAGGTGTTTAAAGACAGGGGTCATCATTTTCTTGAAAACTTCTTGATCTTGTCTTGATTTCAAGACAAGATCAAGACAAGAAATGATTTCTGTTTTTCAAGACAAGACAAGAAATTACTTCTCAAGATCAAAATTTCTTGGAAAGAAATCAAAAGAATCTTGAAATTTCTTGAAAACCTAGAATTATTAAAAAAAGACTAATTTCTTTGCTAGTTTATTGGAAAAAAACCAAAGCACTGCAACATTTTTAACATATGAATAAAAAAAATATGTTATGCAAACATTTTTTTATAGTACCAAGCACTTTGCCGGATGTCCAAAGCTGACATATACACTATGGGCCAAGTTAAATTGGAACCTTTCTTAATGCTTAATACACACGACTTCAGAAGTCTTCGACCCCCAAGTACTTTTCTCATAAGAGGCAATGCAAACATGTCCGCCTGAAGTCACGCAGTTAGTTTATTAAATAAGCAAAGTGATTCAAAAAATAAAATGCCAAAAAAGAAACTTCAAAAGGATTACAAAATTAATGTACTGGTGTAACCAGTGGATTATGTAGGTACAGAGTGTTAAGAATTTTCAGAGAAATACTAAATTTTGAATTCACTCGGTATAAAAAATCTTCAATTTTGACTTAAATTTTTGGTATTACTTTATAGACAATTCATTGGCAAAGTTATCCACCCTAAGACCTTAGTCAAACTTTAGTTTCTGTTTCATACGGAAAAAGTAAAAAATTTATGTTTATCTAAAAACTCTCAAAAAACTCGCAATACTCTGCATATAGTCCACTGGTTACGGCATGCGGCAGTAGATTCACTTTGTAATACATTTGTAGCTTCATCTTATATTAGCATTTTCTTTTTTTGAATCACTTTGTTTGACTATTTATTAAAGTAGATATTAATGTTTTCAGGCAGACATGCTTGTATCGTGTCTTATGAGAAAAGTAGTTGGGGGTCCAAGACTTTTGACGCTGTGTGTAGGTTTTTATTTTCAAAGGATTTTTTATCATTTTTGGATATGTTATGGCTTAAGGTATTGGGATCAAAAAGTACTTTGCAAAACGGGTCTACTTCAATGGCGCACAGAAAAGGGGGTATTTTTTAAAACCAATGTTTCAGGTCGTTGCAAAAATCGACCGAATGAAATGAAGATGTCAAAATATGCAAAAAAGATTGAAAAGGTTTCGAAATATTGACCATTAAAAAAACAGGCATATACAAACAAAATTGAAATTGATATTTTAATTTTGGTAAATGTCTTGTGGGCCAAATTAAATTGGATCATTTTCTAATGCTTAATGACTTTTTATATCCAGAGGATTTTTTATCATTTTTGGATATGTTATGGCCTAAGATATTAGAATCAAAACGAACTTTGCAAAGCGGGTCTGCTTCAGTGGCGTAAATTTGGCTACGTAAACAACGCATATGAAGCAACGAACTGTAAAATAATACTACCCTGGCCCTGGCCGCCTGAACCTCGATTCTACGCATAAAGCATAAATATCACGTCAGCCAATCTTACCTCTACTTTTAAACGGGGGTTACCCTTTTGTCAAGATATCAAGAAATTTCAAGATTTCTTGAGTCAAGACAAGACACCAACTCTCAAGAAATGGTCAAGACAGGATTTTTTTTATTTCTTAAAAATATTTCAAGACAAGACAACAAATTGCTTGCCAAGACAAGATTTCTTGTCTTGACGATTCCTATTTAACGAGCAGGTCAGTTGGTTGTTCGTATTTAAAACGTCTGTTTTTTGTGACTTTTGGATTTCTAGGTACTCCAAAAGGTTCTTGCTTTTTGTTTCCGTGTGTAAAAGTTTGACATTATTCGTATCTATAAAAGGGTTATTTTCTATACAATGTTTTGCTAAGCCAGAGTTTTTAATATTATGTAAAATAGATTTTTTGTGTTCTTTAATCCTAATATTTAAGTTTCGAACAGTTTGTCCTACGTATACAGCTTCACAGTTCACACAATTTATTTTGTAAACACCAGATTTAGATTGTTTGTCAATTTTGTCTTTATTGTTTATTAGTCTTCTCCCTAGATGATTCTTATTAACCTGAATTGTTTTACAGGCAAATTTATTTATTTTTTTTTTAAACTTAATTTTCGGAATATAATTGATAAATTTAAACGGCTCCTTTTCTAATTCTA